>CAUYTI010020834.1:0-37258 GCA_963575145.1 Galago senegalensis
GATGGAGCTGGAGAATGTTCTTCTGAGCAAAGTATCACAAGAATGGAGGAAAAAGTATCCAATGTACACACCCCTATTATGAGACTAATCTAAACCTTTTATATGAAAGCTATAACCAAATAGCCTAAGAACATGCGGAGGGAGGAGGGAAAAGGGAGGGGGGAATGGTAGGAGGGAGGGGGTTTGGTGGGATCACTTCTGAGGTTTGTCTTATAGGGGTACAGGTGAATCTTTCTAAGAGTAGAATGTGAACATTTTAAGGCAATAACTGAGAAAATGACATGAAGGCTGTGTTGACCAGTTTGATGGAAGTAGTTCAGAATGCATGTGAAAACCCCACACTGTACCCCAGAAGTGCATTAATGTACATAGTTAACATTCAATTAAAAAATAAATTAAAAAATAAAAAAAAAAATAAAAAAAAAAAAAGAATTCCTAGTATAGAGTCGCATCTGTGCCTCAAAGGAGTAGGGCACTGGCCCCATATACCAAAGGTAGTGGGTTCAAACCCAGCCCTGGCCCCCCCCCAAAAAATTCCTAATATAGTCTATAAGGAAGCACAATAAAATACAGGATAAAATGGAAAACCAATACAAAGAAAACACAGAAACAATAAAAGACATGAATTTAAAAAATCACAACAGAAATGGAATTATTTTTAAAAAATCAAATAAACTTCTGGAAATGAAAAATTCATTCAAAGAAATAGAAAATACAGTGGAATAAGAATAGACTAGGCAGAAGAAAGAATCTCAGAGTTTGAAGATAATATCTTCAAATTAAACCAATCAGTCAAAGATAAAGAACAGAGAAATAAGAGGAATGAACAAAGCCTAGAGTAAAACTGGAATTACATAAGCAGACCAAATATAAGAATCTACTGTCCCTGAAGGTGAAGAAAATGCATAAGGACTAGAGAACCTATTTGAGGGAATAATTGAGGAAAATTTCCCTAGTGTTGTTACAAATTTAGATATCCAAGTACAAGAAGCTCAATGAACCCCTGGGACACTCATCACAAAGAAACAATTTCCATAGCACTTGATAACACAAAGGAGGAACTCCGGTGAGCTGTAAGGTGAAAAAACCACAAAGGAAAATACATCAGGCTAACTGCAGACTTTCTCTACTGAGACCTTACAAGCAAGAAGGAATCAGGCCCCATCCTCAGTCTTCTTTAACAGAACATTGGCCAGCCTAAAATGTGTATCACAAAGAACTAAGTTTTTTACACAAGGGAGAAACAAAGACTTTTTCAGACAAGCAAGCACTGAGCAAATTTGTCAAGACCAGACCTGCCCTATAGGAAGTACTCAGATATGCATTGTACATTGATCAGTACAATAGACACCCACTAGTGTGAAATCACCCAAAAGCTAGAGCTCAGAGCCCATCTGAAATAAAGGCTCAAGAAGTAAAACAAAACAATAAGGTACTACCCAAGAGCATGGACCAAAATGCATCCCACCTATCAATTCTTTCAATATATGTGGATGGTTTGAAATCCCCACTCAAGAGACAGGGCTTCCCGAATAGATAAAAAGATAGTAGCCAAGTATCTGCTGTCTCCAGGAAACACATCTAATCCACAAGGACTCATTCAGATTCAAGGTACAGGAATGGAAAAATATTACATACAAATAGAAATCCAAAGAAACCAGATGTAGCCATTTTCATATCAGATGAAATAGACTTCAAATCAATAACAGTAAAGTAAGACAAAGAAGATCATTATATAATGGTAAAGGAATCAATTCATCAAAGAGACATAACAGTCCTAAATATTTATGTCCCTAACATTGGTGCACCTAGATTTATAAAGAAAACCCTATTAGATCTAAGCAAAGTGACAAATTGCAGCATTGTAATTTCCAAGGACTTCAGCACCCTACTGACAGAAATATACAGATCATCCAAGAGAAAATAAATACAGAAACATGGGACAATAATGGTAATATAAAGCAAATGGGCCTTCCTGACACAGAGCATTCTATACCTAAACTACTGAACATACATTTTCCTTATCAATACATGAAGTATTCTCTGAGACCAATCACATCTTATATCATAAAACATGTCTCAACAAATTAAAAAATATATAGAAATTATACTATGTACCTTCACAGAACATAGTGGAATAAAATTAGATATCAACAGAAGGACTTAATTCTACCCTAGCACATGGAAATGAAACAACCTACTGCTGAATAATTATTGGGTCAAGGAGGACATTAATATGGAGACCGAACAATTCCTCAAACTAAATGACAAAGGGGACACAAGTTACCAAAATCCATGGGATATAGAAAAAGCAATCCTAAGGGGAAAATTCGTAGCCTTAAAAGCCTTCATCACTCTAGACCCACACCTTTCACCATTAACTAAGATAGACTCTGACTGGATTAAGATTTAAACTTAAGACATGAAACAATAAAAATTCTTAGAGAGAGTGAAGAGAAAACACTTGATAAAATTGGCCTGGGAGAATACTTTATGAGGAGGGGGCAATTGAAGTAGCCCTTTTTAAATACACTAGAGCATTCTGTTCTTAACAAAGCCTGCCCCCAGGAAAAATATCTTACCAGAGCCTAAACTACTGGGGTTTAATTAGTGTCATCCTGAGTCAAAAGGAAATACCTAGCTCTTGGCCATCCTGTCTCACCCTAAGAGGGAGGAACAAATAAAAACTGAAAACCAATAGTGAAGTTCACAGCCCAGGGGCTCAGACTCACTAGAGGACTGAGACCTAATCCTAAGACTTAAAACAACATTCCCCCTTCCCCACAGTTCACCACTGCATCACTAAAGGCCCATTTACTGCTGCATTCCTGGGCTAGACTGCTTCAACAACCACATATCATTTCTTTCAACAACAAATACAAGGCATACTAAAAGGCAAAAAAACAGTTTCAAGAGACATAGCAAGCATCAGAACAAGGCTCATATTTGGCAGGGATATTTAAAACAACTATGATTAATATGTTAAGAGTTCTAGTGGAAAAGGTAGACAACACACCAGAGCAGATGGATAAAGTAAGCAGAGAGATGAAAATTCTAAAAAAGAATTAAAAAATACTAGAGATTAAAAAATACACACATACTTACACACAAAAAAACACACAACAATGCTGTAACGGAACTAAAAAATGCCCTTGATGAACTCATTATTGCTAGGGAAAAAATCTCTGAGCTTGAGGGTAGGTCCATAAAAACTTCTAAAAATGACAATCCAAGGGAGGCCTGGTTGGGGGGGGGGGGGCAAAGAGGAAAACCACAACAGAATATCCAAAACTGTGGGATAACTACTAAAGGTGTGACTTCCATGTAGTGGGAATACCAGAGGAGAAGAAAAGAGAAAGGAACAGAAGCAGTAATTGAAGAAATATTGAGAGAGCACCAAGCAGGATAAATTCCATATGATATTTAAGCTTTAGCAAAACCCAAAATAAATAAAAATGCAATAAAAAGAACTGTCCCAAACATGCTTTCCATTTGTTTTAGGTTGTCTCTTACCAATTAACTCTCTATTCACCACTCTCTTCCTCAAAAGAAGTGAAAGATACAAGAGATGTTATGCTTGAGCCAAATCAATAGTTAGTGCCCTTACTGTTCGGTATTAACAAAGTCACTCCACAGGAAACGTTGCTTAGCAAATGTACTGAAATGATAAACAGCTTTGAATTCAAACAAATTTGAATTTAACTTCTGGCTCACATTTATACATGTTGGACACTTAAAAAATGCTACCTAATTTCACTAAGCCTTATTTTTAACACCATAAAAGGATAGCAGTCTTTATTTAGCAGGACCATTATGAATCTTAGCGATTATATGAATAAAAATATGGTAATGCCTATTTAATAACAGTAGCTGCTTAGTAAATGGCAGCTGGTATCTGCAGGAGTGCTGAAAAGTCACAAAAATATAGAAATATGAAGAAAAGCGGAACAAGAAATGTTTTCCTAGTATGTTTTTCCTAGTTATCTAATCACTACTTAGTTTCATAAAACTCATTTTGGCATAAAATCCAATCACTCGAGGCAATCTACCAACAGGGCAGAGGCTGACGTCACAAACTCACTCCAGCTGGGCTCTTGCCTGGAATTCCTTTTAGTCAGACCTGTTTTCTCCAGACCGTACAAACAACAGAAAAACTTCAGCTTTTCAAAAAAAATTCTTGATCATCCAGCAAATGAGCAAATAAACATTGAGAGAACAAGAGATTAAAGTATAGATTTAAAATACAAGGTCACACCTCTGGTCAAAAGTTGATTTTTCTAGTCCCCAAGACCAGTAACTCTTCCCAAGGTTTTAAACGGTGATCTCTGTCCTTGGCATTTTCCGGAAGTCTTCAAGGTCAGCAGTTTTAAGGCAATGTGTCTCAGTTCTACTAGCACTTTATAAGCATCTGGGGGATTTTAAAATAGACTGCTGCTTGGGTCCTCAGAAAATCCGAGTTTAATTGGTCTCGGGTGGAACCTTGGGAGCAAGGTTGGTTTTAAAGCTCCCCAGGTGACATTAATGAGCGTTCAGCACCAGGAGCCACTATTTTAAAGTAAACTTTCACGTGGGCCTCAGGTAATTCCCCTCTGCAGGCCCAGGCACCACCTTTGGTACTGGGGGTCTGGACTCGTTTCAGCCTATAGCTGCTGCTTTTCTCTACTGGAGTATATTCTGGGTGCCTGATGCCATCTAAGTTTCTTTACCAATGAAGGCTTCTAATTATTCCTTCCATTAGCTGCGGTTGTGGCTTGACAGCACCACTACTTGTGCATCACTCTGCTTCACTCTGTTCTTCAGTTTTCCAGTGAGTCTTGGCATTTGGGGAAATGGCTTCTGTGGGAAGGGATTCTGCAGGCAAGGCCAAACTACGCATTTTAAATGCTTCTTGACCAAAGAACAGATACCTCTGAAAGCATGAATAAGGTATACTTCTGTCCTCTTGCGGAGAGCAGGCACTGAGGTGAGGCACTCGGGAAAGGCCTGCTTCGTGAACTGAATTGGTTTCCTTGCCCATTTTTTCTTACTACACTCAAGGTTCTGTGGCTCTGGGGTCAAGCTCACGAATACCATAAAATTATCTCCATCCAACATTCTTTATGTTGCCTGTCTACACTTTAGTTCTAAGATACCTTATCATATTTTCATATTAATTAGTCATTGATCAAATCTTTTCTCAATTAAAATGCACAAGTTCTCTTATTCATCCACCAAATTTCTTTTTCCTAAAACTAGCCCTTTTGGGGCCTCATGGGAGTTATGACATCATTTTCCTTGTACATAAAGAGCTAATTATCTTTTACGTAGATACCCAGAATGAAAGCAGAGGGCCCGTGAATAGCCTTTACTGAAAAACATTTCTCCCTATGTAATGATAAATCTGTGCTCTCTACATCATTTTTGGACTAATCCCTTAGGACTCCATGAAGATAATATTTATTCACATATATGCCTGACATTTTCTGCCCTAACACTTACACTGTTAAGTCTTCAACCCCCTTATTTTCTTTGCAAGTTTATTATTAAATAAATAGAGATCATTCAGAATAAGAATGTATCTTGCCTTATTTGAGGTCTTCCTATCAATATCACCAGCCACTTTTCACTAGTAGTATATGGTTTCTGCTATGCACACGTCATAATTTTTGGAAACCACCTTGTCAGTAAGGAAACATGATTACAATGAAACTACGATGTGAAGGCCACACTGGAGTGTGGTGAGAGGGAAGAGATTTCACTAACACCCTTCTCAATTTGGTTCCTTTTTCTGTTCTGTATTAAGATTATTAGTAATGAGACTTCAGATCGTGTACTCTACTCCTTTTCCAACCAGCTCCAACTGAAGATTTCAGTAATGTTTAAGTTATTACAGCTCATCTATTTCATAATTTCTCTCCTTGTTTCACAGGAGATTCAAAAGAAAGTTATCATTGACATTAAGAAGATATTGGTGATGATCATTCAGGGAGATTTATGTATAGACATTCTGACAGATCTCCCTAAACCACCAAATGAACTTTTGGATGCATCTTTGCTTATGTATATTTAGACATATGAAACCAGCAGGGTTTACAAACAAGAAACAATTATTTTTTTGCCTATAAAAATTCTTTCAACAAATGACAATGTTCAGTATCTAAGTGTGTGCTAATAATTTTTTCTCTACAAGCATAAAAATAAGCTCCGTGCCTGTAGCTAAGAGGTTAGGGCATATATGGTGGGTTCAAAGCCCAGCCCAGGCCTGCTAAACAACAAGGACAACTGCAACAAAATAGCAGCCAGGCGTGTGGCCGGTGGCTGTAGTCTCAGCTACTTGGGAGTCTAAACCAAGGAATCACTTAAGCCCAAGAGTTTGAGGTTGCTATGAGCTGTGATACCACAGCACTCTACCAAGGGTGACATACAGAGACTGTTTCAAAAAAAAAAAAAATGATATTCTTTCCCTTCTCTCCATGGCAAAGGTGACAATAATTGATAACTTTGGTGTTGCCTATTTCCCATTTCCTAAAAACACCATTTCCCTCCTACCAAATACATGCACACACCCATGTAGGGTGTGCCAAAAACGCATACACATTTAAAGAAATGGAAACTATATTAAAATTGTAATCTTAATATACACTGATAACAAAATACGAATACAAGTCACTTTTGACTTCTGCAATTACAAGATGTGCTCAAAACCATTTAAGCCATTTGCGTCATCAGCGTCCAGACACTTCTGATTATGGTAAACTATTGCTTGAGCAATGTTGACCAAATTGTTCTCTTGTGTCTCTGTGCATGCCATTTCAGTGTCTTTGCGAAGTACTGCCAGTGTAGCCAGTTTTCTACAGTACGCCACATCCTTTAAGGAGCCCCACAAGTATAAATTAAGGGGTTTTAAGTCAGGAGAATGGGGGGGAAACTCGACCCATCTCTTTATCCTAGCCATTGTCCTGGCAAAGTCTCATAGAGGTCAGCTTTCCCGTCTTGGTGCATATACTAATTCTGGGATGAAAACTTTCCATTTTGCTATTTTAAGAATGTGCCATCTGTTTGTCCTGCTAACTCCTGTCTCCTGAGCATATTGCTTGGTAGACTTCATGGTGAGGGTGTAAACTGTTCTGACACCATAGCAGAAGGGGTGGGACGTGTTGCCATGCAAGGCCTCCCAGATCTTCCCTTGTCCACATCACACACAGTACTGTGAGTCTCAAAGTTATGATCAACATGTGTAGTAGTTAGGTATGTTGGAGGTTCTGTTGCATACTCCACCTCTATCCTTGCTGTACTTCCACAACATTCTTGAATTTCAAATACCACTTCAAAATGGTCTCATGCTCCTTGAACAACTGTGCTTCTGCCATTTTCTTTGACTGTTCAGCCTGTTGCATGGTGACACTAGCATTCATTTGATTAATGCTATATTTTGAATGAATATCATAGTACACATTGCTACTGTAATTCAATCCAACTTCTAAAAGTAATACATAAATAACATCTCTTAAAACCTATATACATTTTCTTGGCACCCTTGTAGAAACACACAAGGAATGTCTGCTGACATACGTTGACCACATAGGAAGAGTTATTACAGCTGGGTGGCCCAGTGGATAACGGAACTTCTTTCTCTCCCGGGTAACCTTTTAGACTTTCTGTTCCTTACTCATACTTTTGCAATTGCTTGTTCTCTCAACTCATAAGGATATGTCTATATTATCTCTCAAATCTGAGATTATCTCAAGTCTTGGCCCTATTCCACCCCCACTTGCAAACAGCCCATTATGCCAGAGCAGCCATGGGCAGCTCTTAAAAAAGCCTGGTCTAATTTCCCTACACAAATCTAGAGAAACCTGTCCCTTCCTGTGGTGAATACACCATTTCTTTGACACAAAGTGCATATGAATTTTGTCAGGATAATTATAAAGACCAGCGGAGTGGATTGGTGTTGGGAATGGAAGACAAAGAGATAGTTGGCGATTAGAATAGCTTTTAAAAATGGATTTATTTTTGCATCATCATTTACAGTCCAACCTTCTAAAATTTTACTATTTTTACATTATATTTAAGAATAAGCAAGTGTCAGAAAAATTCAATATTCACAATATTTTATTGGATACTTGAAGAGCATGAAGTTTTCTTGTTCCATGAGTGAAACATCATTCATTGAGTATGTTTCTCTATTGGGGCAATGAGGTAGGATTTGGCTCCAACAAGCCAGAAGATGCAGACTAAGGGGGGGAAAGGAAAATAACATAATAGGTGAAAAAAGTCCTAAAACTGAAAATAGAGTCTTTTAGGGGATCTCTAAAGCAATTTGAAGGGAAAGGAAAGACCCTGGCATGGAGTGCTGAGCTGATAGAATATGTTAATTATATCAGCAAAAAGAGTGGGGGTAGCAATGATCTTTCATTATAATGCTTCCACAATAGTGCCTATTATGGGCTAGGTCCTGGGCCATTGGTTTATGCACACTGCACTTTTTCATGCCTTACTACAATCCTAGAAGATTGATTTTCTTATCCTCATTTAATATTTGACAATATGGAAACACAAACCTATGTGTTAATTTGCCCTGCATCTCATCATTTATAAATGGCAAAGGTAGGATTCAGCCCTATTTCCAAAGTTCATATTGTTCTAAGCAAGCATTGTTGCCTTTCAATGTCAGAAAGGCAAATGAAATATGAGCTTCCTACAAAACTCATTTCTTTATTTCTTTATTTTTTTTCCTGAGGCAAAATCTCTCTCTGTTGTACCAGTTATACTCCAGTGGCATCATCATAGCTCACGGCAACCTCAAAATCTTGGGGTCAAGTGATCCTCCAGCCTCAGCCTCCTCAGTAACTGGGACTACAGGCATGTGCCACCTCGCTTGGATAATTATTATTATTATTATTTGTAGTAAATACAAGTTCTTGGTCTTAGACTGGTCTCAAACTCCTATCTCAGCCTGCTAGAGAGCTAGGATTCCATGTGTGGCCAGACTCCTTTATTTCTATATTTGAGTTTTCACTTTTCCCCCCTCTTGTTTTGAAAGCTTCTTTAGAAAAGCCATAACTTTACTTCCACTAAAGAAAGGAAAGAAGAGTTTCTTTTCTCAACAGAAATAGTTACTTAGTCTATGGTGGTCTCTGCCACTAACTTGCGGTGTGACTTGTGTCTTCATTGTGTATGTTGATGGGGTTGACCGGGAGATCTCAGAAGTCTGTGTAGTTTCATATGCTGATGTTCTTGAGAGTGTTCTGTCTCAGAACCAGGAGAAGTAAAGGAGCTGGAACTAACAGAAAGGTAAAAGCACAGGAGGGGAGAAGTGTGAAAAACCAAAAGCTGATCCCTTCCTGACTTTGGTTTGCCTCCACAGTCGGTATTCATTTGTTTCAAACCCTCAGATCCCAAAGGATGGAGTGTTACACAAACAGTATCAGTGGCCACTCTGTTCTACACCTCACAGAGAGGATGACGGATAACTACATAAATAAATAATGTAACATTGGAACCGGGCAATTTTCGGGCCTTTGGGGGCCACAAGAGAATGTCAATTTGGACCACACAGGACTCCAGGGTTTGTAAAACAGCAAACCACAACATGGTGTCCACTTGAAGCCTTTCACCACAGTGTGGTTGGCCAGGAGCTGACTAACCAGACTATTACAGTATGCAGCTTAGTCGGTACAGTCACTAGAAGCTGCAAATTCCGTGTCCTCTCCAGGGTGGCCTTAGGAGTCCTCTGGTCTACAATCCCAAAAGTTTGAGTACTTACACCCATTTATGTCAAAGTTTACATAAATTGGCTATAGATGAAAAAAAGTGCCAAAAAAGCAAAGAGGGTGTGTTTTTTATAAAGCTAAATGTATTGATTTTTAAAACATTCTCCTTTATTCTGTTTTTCCTACTTTTAAAAATTAAAATGTTTAGTTTTTATTCGGGGGAATTATAGTGACAATAAATGGTAGATTATTATTATAATCTTAAGTTAGAAGTTTATACGCTGTTATACATATTATTCTTTGCTTAGTAAACCTATATCCATTTTCAAACTTATTTTTGAATTTCTTTGATCCCTGAAATGGAATACTGTCACATTTTTCTTTTAAGGTCTATAAGAGGAAGGGATGAAGCTTCTGGGATTTCCTATTATACAATCAAAGCTATAGACCTTAAAGGAAGAAAATCCTTGGGCCATCTGTAAAATTTAGAGATTTAGATAATTTGCCCCATGTCTTTTTTGGGAATCTAATTTTATCTCTGTCCTCTGTGATTTAACAGGCTTCAAAGAAGCAGTTTGTCAGAACTAAAACAATTTAAAAATATCCAAGACTTAGAGATACTCAGGTTAATTATTCTGTCTTTATGAGATAAATGCTATTATTTTTTGATTTCTTCTCACATTGAAGAATGCCATTGAGTGTCACCACAACCTGATTTGACTGGCTACTTATTATAACATGGGTGGAAATAGGATGTTAATGATAACCAAACTGTAAATTTCTGTGTACATATTATATGCAAAGCTGTTTCCTCATATATTTTTCCCAAAACTCATAACTGTTGCAATTTGAAAAGAAAAAGTGCTGCAGCCTCAAGTAGTAGTATAAAATAATTGAAATAATAGAGATTTTGGCATCTGATGAATCTGAGCACAAATCCTAGCTCTATGGCCATGGGCATCTGGTTTAAGTTTCTCCTCACTTATGCAATGAAGCCAAGATTTAGAGACAAGAGAAACCAGCTGCCAGATCATCTTAGAATGAAGGAAAGGCTTTAGATGAAAAAGAAAAAACAAACAGAGATTGGTTGTAATTCCAATAAAAAAGTGCCAGAACATTCAGGAGATTTCATGGGAAAAAGTAGCAAAACAGAACAAGAAGGAAGAAGATACCAGCAGAGGACAGCCCCTAAGAGGCTGAGAGTCTAGCAAAGAGTGGAGGTGGAGTAGATTGTTTCTCCATCCTTTACATTTCTGTCTATCAACAGGCTCCCAAGATGCTGGAGAGCCTTGCTACCCTACTAGCTCAAAAGCTGCTACCACCAGTGAAATGGAGCTTCCTGAGGACAAAGCACTGTGCTTCTAGCCCCATTGGGGCACTTCTCATCACAATAGACTGAACCAGGATGGCAGGCACCATGTTGCTTCTCTACCCACTGGCGAGCCTTTGCCCTCCCTAGGGGACTTCAGCCCCTGTGTTTTTATTTAGCTTATTCCCTCCCACACAAACATTTCCCTAAATCAGGCCAGACTATGGGCTCCATAAGGACTCCCCCTCCCATGGTGGGTCCTGAAAGATTTGCATGACCCCAGAGCCTGGGTATTCTGGATGGGCTGGCTGCATTCTGTAGAGAGGGACAGAGATGACCAGAGGGTTGCTTTCCTCCATCCAGATTCTTTCCTCCCCTTCCCCTCCCCACCTACAACTGCCAAGACAGACAATTTTGCTGGGGCTCCTAAGAGCTGCAGCTTCACACATGTTGGTGCATAAACCTTCCACAGACAGTTGGGCTCAAACTTTCCACTTAAACACCTACTAAGGACTAAGGGGTGCTCAGATTCTGAACTACCCTGATTGCTATTGCTCCCCAGTGTTGCTTGTCATATTGCCCCACTGGATCAGGGCACACTGTAAAGCAGAGGGACCTCCAACCTGGTTGAGTATCCCATAAGCAACTCAAGACCACCACTCTTCTCCCCTGATCAGAGATTGATTTGCGGGGAGACAGGAACAGATCCATTGGCCAGATCCTGTATCCTCAAGACATAATTGTGTTGCTTGGGGGCAAAGAGGAGAGATTTCTGAGCTAATATTGGGAGGCAAGAGAGCCCACGTGGCAAGAACTAAAAGTACAGTACAATGTGGGGTGGTTCCAGCTGCAGTACACTCATGAAGCACCTTTCCCCTCACAGGAAAGCTGTGCTTTCAGCCCAGGGTGGGATTCCTGGACAGGGAATCTCTTAGCTCACAATGGAATCATGGGGGAGATCAGCTAGTTTGAGGTTCTACCTGCTAGCAGACACCAGAGGGAGACTGGAGGGCAGGGTGGGGAAGAAGACTGACAGATTGTAAATCTCAGACAGCCTTGCATTTATAAGCAGACTTTCTCACTGAGTGGGGCCACCTAAGCACCTCTCTGGTGGCTTTCCCAAAAAGCTTGGAGCAGACTTTTGATGAGCTATGGTGGATGATGAGGTCAGACTCAACCAAGCCAACTCTGCCCAGCTTCACAATCCTACCCTCCTATGCTGTAGCAGAAAATATAAACTCACCTGGAATTTCCTGGGCCCCAAACACCACCTGGGTCATTTGAGCGCTTCTCCTTAGGCGCTAGAGCTGGTTACAGGGCTCCCCAACAACACTGCAGCTTGTTGCTTCTGGCCAGTGCCACCTACTGGCAGGAAGGTCAATTTGCATAGGCCTTTACAGCTTTTACTGACTCAGTCATACAAAGTATGTCAATTATTACCCACAAACACAACCTACTTTCTTCAGAGACTAAACTGGGTGTGCCAATGCCATTTGCACTATTAGAAGCACACCGGGGTGGAAAATGAGAAAGGATTTCAAAGACCTCTATTCTCCCTCATGAAAAAGAGATAGGGAATTTGCTCAGACACGTAGCTCCCTCCTACTATAGCCTACATACAACTAGAAACAGAAAACCACCACACCAAGGGTATCTATAATCAAAGTATTCATACAGAAACTAAATCACCATCAGAGCACCCACAAGCAAAGACAAAGTTTATTACTCAACATATGCTACAAATACATCTTTATGAGTCAGGGGGAGAAGAAAACCCACATTAAAACAAAAAGATATCCAAAAATAAGAAGTGGCAGCTGCCCCTGGATGAGAAGGAATCAGTGAAAGAACTTCAGAAGTGTGAACAATTAAGACAAAAAGACCCCCAAATGAGAAGACCAGCTCTCTAGCAATGAATACCAACCAAGATCAAAATATTAAAATGGCAGATAAAGAATTCCAGAAATAGATTGTGAGGGTGTTCGATGAAATCCAAGAGAAAATCAAAGCCAATTCAAGGAAGTCAGAAAAACCATTTAGGAAATGAATAAAAAATTCACTAAATATATCAAAATACTAAAAAGCAAAAAACAAATAGAAATTCTGGAAATGAAAAATCAAGTTAGGGATATACAAAACACTGTGAAAAGTTTCAAGAATAGAGTAGGCCAGGCAGAAGAAAGAACCTCAGAGTTTGAAGATAACTCTTTTAAATTAACTCAATTAGTTGAAAATAAAAAATAGAGAGATAAAAGGAGTGAACAAAGCCTGTAAGAAAAAGGATTATCCAAAACAGTCAAATATAAGAATCATAGGCATCTCTGAGAGTAAAGAAGAAGAAAGTACATGAGCTGGAATATCTTCCTGAGGGGACAATTGAGGAAAAATTCCCTGGTCTTTCTAGATATTTAGACATCCACGTATAGGAAGCTGAACAAACACCTGCAAAATTCATTGCAGACAAGCAATAATCACTTAGACAAATCATCATCGACTGGCCAATGCCAACACAAAGGGGCAACTCCTGCAAGCCATGAGGCAAACTCATAAGCAGTTTACAAATGTAAACTCATTAGTTTAACTTCTCGATTGAGACTTTACCAGACAAAATAATAATAATAATAATAGGGGCCCTATCTTCAGTCTTCTTAAAGAGAACTACTGCCAGTCTAGAATTTTGTGTCCTGAAAAATTGAGGTTCATATATAAAAAAGGAAAGACTTTTCCAGACAAGCTAACACTGAGGGAATTTGATAAGACTAGACCTGCCCTGCAGGAAATATTCAAAACCACATTATACATATCTCAGCACAATAGACATAAAACCACCCAAAAGCTAAATCTCAAAGCATATATAAAACAAAAGCACAAGAGGTAAAGGGGGGGGGCTCTAAGATATCTTATAAGATACCTAGAGGGGGCAATTAGATACCCAACAGGATAAATAGAAACAGCATCCCATATATCAAATCTATCCCCCCCCCAAAAAAGTGAATGGTCTAAATGCCCTACTCATGAGAAATAGACTGGATGACTGGATGAGAAAGTATAGCCTCAGTGTCTACTGTCTCCAGGAAATCTACCTAACCCACAAGGACTCAAACAGACTCAAGGTGAAGATAAAATTCAGTAGAAATCAAGTAGGAGGAAGAGAGGGAAGAGGGACAGGCAAAAATCTACCTAATGGTTGTAATGAACCAATTATATGTGGATTATGGGTAAACTTATATCCCTGACTCAAGCATAACAAAAGTGAACCATGTAACCAAAACATTTATAACCCTGTAATACATTGAAATAAGTTTCAAAATTAAAAAATAAACATACCAATTCAAATTCAGAACTAAATATATAAATAAAATGAAGCCAACAATAATAATTTATGGCGTTATTATAAAAAATGTATAGTATAACAGATGTAAAGTATCCCAATTAATGTCTGGTGTATAGAAAGAACACAATATTTGGCTAAATAACTTTATTAGGGTTGTGACTATTATACATTGCAGGGGTGAGAGCTGTAGTCTCTTGCTCACAGTCTACAATCCTTGCGACATAGAGAGAATCATTAGTTCATGGTCAGTCTGAGCACACTGAGGCACAAACATGGCACTGTTTTTTTTTTCCAGTTATTACCTTTAAATATTCCATTAAACCTCCCTCTGTTTTTGCTTACTGGTATCTTATGAAGGAAACACGTCATTAGGCTCACAGATTTAAAACGTATGGACAAATTTAGTGTGGCAAATTTTAACCATCAATATATCCCTTTTAGACTCTTACCTTGCAGTCTCTCTATTGCCAAGCCAATATTTATGACTCACTTTTCCAGCCACATTGTGAAATGCCCTCCCTGCTCAAACCAGCCTTCTGTCCAACTTTGGATACTTTTGGGCAATGCTTTGAAAATGAGGAGGAGGTGGAAGAGTGATTTGTACTATAACCGTAGCATATTCCTATAAGCTTGATAGAGCTTCTTTTTAAATTCATCCTCCCTTATCCAATACTAAAGAATTAGTCTGTATTAGTTACCTATTCTTGTGTAATGAATTACCACAGGTCTGGAGCTTAAAAGAAAACATGCTCATTATTATAGTTTCTGTGGTCAGTAGTCTGGATATGACTTAGCTGAATTCTCTGATAAGTTCCTCTAAGGCTGCATTTAAGATGTCAGGTGGGTCTGCAGTCTTATCTGAGGCTTGACTGGGGAAGAATATGCTTTTGTTGGCACAGATGTTCCTTGTGGCTTTATGACTAAGGGTTTTAGTTTCTATAGCCTACCAGCCTACCCTTCTCACATGGCAGTCCTGCATAATCAACCCTCATCTTATTTCTACAAAACCAACAGGGAAGTGAGTAACTCCCCAGACAGGTGGCATAATTTTATGTTTCATGTAATCCCATATATGTAATCACATGCATGCTGCTATTTTTCTATGATATATAAGAAAGTCACAGGAGAGAAGCAAAAACTACCATATAACTCAACAATCTCACAGCTGAGTATATATCCCAGGGAGGGGAAATTAGTATATCAAAAGATATGAACACTCACATGTTTATTGCAGTACTATTAACAATAGTGAAGATTTGAAATCAACCTATGTGTCCATCAGTTTATTAGTGGACAAAGAAATTGTGGTGAATATACACAATGGTATATTATATAACCACAAAAATAATAAAGTCCTATAATTTGCATCCACAGGGATAGAAATGGAGAATATTATGTTAAGTGAAATAAGCCAAGCATAGAAAGACAAATCTCACATGTTTTCACTCATATGTGGGAGCTAAATATTAAGAACAATTGCTCTCAGGCAGAGAGAGAGGGTAAAATTATGGTTACCAGAGGCTGGGAAGGGTAGTGGGGAGAGAGGGATAAAGTAGGGATGATTAATGGGTGCAAAAATATAGTTACATAGTTAGATAGAAGGAATAAATAATATTGACTAGCACAGCAAAGTGACTATAATCAACAAAAGTTAGTGTATATTTTAAAGTAGCTGAAGGAGTGGAATTTGAATGTTCCTAAAACAAAGAAATCATAAATGCTTCGGGGGATAAAAACTCCAGTTATTGCATTTTAATTAATTTACATTGGATCACATTTGTATCCTATAATTATATATAACAGTTATGTACTCAATCATTTTTGAAAAGACTTTCAAAAGAAAATGACAACAAAGAAGAAGGAGGAGGAGGAGGAAGAATTATGGAAAAAAAGAAACTCAGAGGTCTACGTTGTCCCCATAAAATGTGCCATACAACTTTTGGGGCATTGGAAATCTCAGAACAGTGGAAAAAGTAGTGGCTTAGAGTAAATTAGCCCACTATGTACATTTTTATTAAATTCTGCATCTGGGCCCATGGAGTTATATGTTCATTGCAAGCCATAACTTCCTATGTTAAAGGCACTGTGAATTCTGTAAGTCCCTTCACTGGAAATGGTCAGGATTCGGCATAATTAGCATTTTGTGTGAGAATAAGTTTAGTAACAGAAGGAGGTGTAGCATTTTAGATCAGTACTGAATATCCATGAATGTTGGACAGCTTCATTTTAGTATCCAAACTGCATGGCAAGGAGCAGAGTTAGGAATGAGGATAAATTTTAAAACGTCATGATGAAGTACTAATTTCTTAATCTCATGAGAATCATGATCGCCAACTAAGCATCACTTGTTGGTTGTCAGATGTAGGAAATAAAATGTAGGAGTGCTCAGCTTTCCTGGAAAAGTTAGTATTTTCTCTACTGGAACCTTTTCTCTTTGGCTATTAATATGGCAATTATTCTCCTTTTCCTGTGCCCTGACCATGTTATAAACACCTAGTTTTATTTGGGTTCATTTTTGCTACCAAAATAATCCACTTGTACTAAGAATATTTGAATACCTGGAGTTCATCTGGGTTTAGAGAAGGTTCTATGTTTCTGGCTTTTATTAAAGTATCTTGTGTTTTTCCAATAAATATGGTTATTTTAATGGAAATATAAATACAATTTAGTTTTTGTTCATTTCATGCCCTTTTCATAAATAAAAGCACAAGTTGCAAAATAAATTAGTTTGGTAGAAGAATGCACCAATTTTTGCTTGAAAAAATATTTTTCTATATTTGATGATGATTTGCCTTATCTAGTTTCAAATAAATTTTAAATCATTTTCCCACTTATCTATACATCTAGTGCCAGGTCATTGGGCTACAATGATTTTTTAAAATGAAAAAATGGGCTTAATATTAAATTCAAACTCATCCATCCATTTCTATAAAATATAAATGTATATGTAATACTACACGAATGTTATCATTAATATTTTAACATATAATATTTTTCTCAGAATGGGGAAATTCTTTGAAAATCTGAGACTTAGAGAAATAATACTAACAAAACATAAGAATAAAATAGGAGATGATCAAAACTTGAAATTCCTTTCCATGTTTAACATTTTTTTCTGTGTTGAAAGCAAAAAGTTTCATGTGGTATGTTTTTAATTTGGGTTACTGAAATTCTACACTTAGAAACTCTCCTCTACATTCAATCTGAATATTTTATTTCATTGTCCAGTGATAAAAGAATCAAGGAAATAGCCCCTTGAAAGAAGACAGAAGCGACGCAGCCATCCGGTTTAATTTACAGCTCTTATTCATTACCTTCATACCAAAATCTCGGAACACACGTGCTGAGGGATTCTGAAAACAATCCATTAACCTGAAACCTGAATTCCAATATTCTGAAGTTAAGAATTAAAGCTGTTTAAAGCTAACAGCTTTCTGTATAACCATCTTTTTTAATGTAGTAGAACTCTAGGTTAACTTTACGTATGACTGTCTTTTTAATGTAGTAGGGTACTTTGGACCCTGACTAGTAAAATATTATCAACCAGGGAACATGAAAAACAATATACTTCTTAGCTTATTTGGTTTATATCCAAATTGATTTCCCACCTACCTCCAGGCAAAATGAGGGCAAAAAGCCAGTGGTACGTGTAACGAGGCATGGCCCCATCCAGGTACTCATGTAGTATGCTCTGGAGCATAGTGACTTCCTGTAACGAAGACCTATCCAGTTATATAGAAATCAATTAGAAAAGAGACGATGGAAAACATAGCCATATGTACATGTGTGTGTGTATATAGGTACATGTGTACGTATATATATACGTGTGTGTGTAGATACACACACACACATGCACTTTACAAGAACTGTCAGAAAGTATCCAACGATGTAATATGAAAAGTTGTATTGACAACGGCTGGATACTTTCTGGACAGCCCTTGTATATGTATGTGTGATCTCATATATGTGCTGATTTTTTTTTTTTTTTGAGACAGAGTCTCACTATGTCACCTTCAGTAGAGTGCAGTGGCATCACAGCTCACAGCAACCTCAAATTCTTGGGCTTAAGTGATTCTCTTGCCTCAGCCTCCCAAGTAGCTGGGACTACAGGCACCTGCCACAACGCCTGGCTATTTTTTGGTGTTGTTGTCATTGTTGTATAGTAGGCCCAGGCTGGGTTAGAACCCACCAGCTACAGTGTGTGTGGCCGGCACCATAACTACTGAGCTATGGGCACCGAGCCTATGCTGATTTATTTATTTATTTTTTATTGCTGAATGGTGGCCTGTAAAACAGTATTACATTTTAAAAGAAGGAAAAAAAGTAAACATAAAAACCCTCTCTGCTATGGTTTGGCTTATCTATTTTTATTAGTTATTTAATTTTTTATCATGAAACAACATGAGCTTATCTTTTAAATCTACCTGAACAAATAGGCCTTCCTACTTGTATGCATTTATCTTTATATTTTTAAACATATTTTCTCACTATATATGTGTGTGTGTGTGTTTCTGCACAGATATATGCATTTGTATAGTAGGATAGGTATGTTTTCAGAATAGAGATTTTGCTATCAAATAAGAAAATAGTATTCCAAAAAAAATTTTTTTTTAAAGAAAGAAAAAAAGAAAATAGTATTCCATTTAATCATTCATATTAGTGCCTGGAGTGAAATAGTTAATATAATAGCAATTAGAATATTTGAAGTATTATCAGAAAACTGCTAGTAATTGAAATGGCAAATCATAAACCTTTATAGCACTGCCACCCCAAGACTATTTCCCTAAGGGACTATAGCTCCTCTGCACTAACCACTGAGGAGTTTGAAATTTTTTATGTGATCCCTCCACTTTGGCCACAGTTCATTCATTTAGAGAAGGGAACCAGATACAGATTGAACCGATTAATCTATCTCCAGATTTCAGAACTTTAAATTTATAGAGCCAATGTCAAGTGGGCTTTTTACTGCCATTTGAAATAAGAGTCAATTTGCAATGAAAGAGAATGAAGTTAAATTATTCAGAGAAGAAAGAAGAAAAAGGGTTGGTTCTCCGTGGGTCCCCATTTCTCAGTCTCAACTGCATCCCTCCACTTTCTGAAGCTCAGTTGTTTTCTGTTAGTTTTCCTGGATTCCATCAGGAAATAAATTATTTTTATCCCCCAAAATTATTTCAGGTGCCTTTCTGTCACTTCCAGTCAAATAACCATGAAAGTGATATTCTCTGCTTGGAAAGAATTTCCTTGCTATTTTGTCAGGGTAATTCCCTTTTATCCTATAAATTTTAGCTTCAAGGATCATTCATTTATGAAGTCTTCTAAACTGCTAAGTTTGGATTAATCTAATTTTCTATGTGCCAGATCCTATACTGTCCCTATAATTCCTGTCACCACTCAGTATTGTAACTGCCTCCTTGGTTTTCTTTTCTTTCTTTCTTTCTTTTTTTTTTTTTTTTTGAGACAGAATGTCACTCTGTCATCCTCGGTAGAGTGCTGTGGCATCACAGGTCACAGCAACCTCCAACTGGGACTTAAGCGATTCTCTTGCCTCAGCCTCCCGAGTAGCTGGGAGCACAGGTGCCTACCACAACGCTTGGCCTATTTTTGTTGTTGTTGTTGTTATTACAGTTTGGCCGGGGCCGGGTTCGAACCTGCCACCCTCGGTATATGGGGCTGGTGCCCTACCCACTGAGTCACATGTGCCGACCTTCTTTGTTTTTCTTTTTTCTTGTCTAGATACATTAGGACAGAGACCATATTTATTGTAACTACTATTGCCTCTGTAATGCATAGAATGACCCTAGGAACAAGGAAGATAATAAATAATTATTGAATGCAAGAAACCATAAAGGAAAGAATAAAAGTTGTTTGAATTCACATTGGTTTCTCCCAACTCACGGTGTTTTAAATTTGTCGGTCATAATTTTAGCTCAAAGCATAGGCTGTAGATTGACATGTACTATATTACATTACCATCAATAATAAAGCTAATTTTTCACAGACAAATAAATGGTACACTAATGTCATAAATACCTATTTTAAATATTGTCTTTTTAATAAATGATGTCATGGAAAGCGCTGGTAACAGAATTCTACAGTACAATATTCTCAGTTCTCATTCTCTAAATCCCTCAAGCAACTCTCTCCAAACAATTCCTATATGGGAAGAATTCACATTTTCTGGGTCTGAACTTTTGTCTGTGACAAACAAACAAAAAAAGGGTCATACACTTTGTTTTCCAAGAAAAACATCATCTTTTTATGAATTAAACAAAGCACACTTAGTTCACATGAGACTAACAGTTGTTCTCAACACCCGGGTAGAACTGCCCTTTCAGCAAACAGTTTATCTTGATCAGAAGCCAAGAAAAACACTTGTACTTAAAAAACGCTTGCCTGAAACATTTTATATTTTTAGAGCATTTGGGGGGGTCTTTGAAGAGTGTTTTCAGTAGACTATTGGGGTATTGTTTCTGATGACTTTTCAAAAATATTTTTATGAAGAAAGGGTGGAAAAATATGCATTTCATTATATAATCTAGTAAAATGTCCCATGTTGTGCCGTACAATATTGTTAAATATTGCCTTCCATACATTGGTGTACATGGTGATTCGATTTTATCCTTCTTTTGTTCATTATTTATTAAGAAGAAAGTATAATAGACATTCGTGTTTAGTTGAAGAATAATAGCCTATTATGATTTTTCAAATACAATATTCTGCATTACACAAGGCAACGCATGAGTTAAAATATAGACTACCTATATTCACCTCACGCGAACCTAAACAGTGAGCCTCTCATGTGAGTTACCCTGGCACGAGGTCTTATATATACATTACTTATCTCCTGCCAATTTCCACTGGGATACTATAAAAATGTTAATTCAATCTACAAATCACACTAACATGTTTAGAAAAATCAAATTGTATGAGTCAATCTAATATAGGCTCATGTGGTTTATTTGCACAGGACAGATTTAAAATGTAATGCTAAAACAATAATGGGAAGGGTTTTATTCTGGTTATTCACTTATGTAGCTTTAAAAAAAAATACAAAACTGTTTTGCCATCCACTGTTCAGCAACTGACAATGGACAGTTACTGTATTGAATAAACCCATCTTTCTTTAGGTCTTGCAGTAAGACCATTTCTTGGCAAAAGGCCATGCTCCATCACCAGGAGACACGCGGGAGTCCCTGGCCTTGTGTACTGCTGATGAGACATGCCCACACAGCTCCCTTTTCTTACCCACACCATGTCCATCATTTCATGCCAGAGGCCATCATAACTCATCTTACTAAGCTCTCGTGCTTGTTCATGACAATCGCCAGGCAAGTACCCAGAAAACTGAGTCCACCCTGATCCACTAGATTTTAGATCATCTCCTATTCAGATTCAACTTCTTACTCCTCTCCTGTTACTTAGACACATTTGCTATGCCTTCTGGAACTCAAGATCAAATCTTAGCTAAATCATCTCAATTCTTCTCTAAACTATCTCTTTTCCTTCATGCTATAAGGAAAATATCTGTGCCCACTGAGGACATTGATTCTCTTGTCCTCCCAAATGGGAACTATTTCTCTCCAATGCCCTTTGTAGCCCTGGGTACAAGGTTTGCAGAGGTGTCCCCCACATTGCCCTTTACAATCACAGGTTTTATTTCATGTCATTAAATTGTGTCCTACTTTGTTACATAATCTACTTTACCAACTTAATCAGACTCTGAAACTATTCTTTGAGAATTGTAAAACTTTGACCCACTATCACTCATTCCATTGTCCTTCCATAATTATTAATGAATTCAAATTTATGGAATTGTTTGTGCAATATTACTCACTTCTTTAACTTTTTTCACCTAAAATGTTCTCCACCTTGCCTTAGCCACCCATGGAGGAGGTCATTAATTTGGACCTGTTATTTCTAATAACTGCAATTGCTTGATAACTCAAACACCATACTAACACACTCAATATTTCAACTAACCCTTTCACGTGTTATGCCCCAACTGTGATACATGGTGTTTCTTTTATTGTACCAGGATCTTTAGTCTTTGGTTATCACCAACTGTTCACTATCTTCATATCCATCTTATCTCCCTTCCACAGCTTTAATCAGGTTGCCAACCATAAGTATCTTTCGAATATACTCTTAATTTCATTTTCCTTCTGCTCTTTTTCTTAGTGGTTGTGTTAACCATAGCTCTGTTAAATCCAACACTTCATACCTTATATGCCTGAACTTATGTTGGTGAACATAGTAGAAAAAATTAAACAAAGCCAAACAAAAAATTTAAAAAAAATTAAAGTGTGCACAAGTCATGAAAAATAGTCTTAGGTTAAATATATAGTCACTTATCATTAATACTTTCAGTAAATCATAGGATATATTCCTAGTCTGTTCCCTCATCTCTGCCAGCTATTTTAGAGATTATTCATTCAAACTTCCAATAATTTTCTTTTATCAGTTTCAGCTATTGACCTTTTGTATTAGTCCTATACACACACACACACACACACACACACACACACACACACGGTGCCAACAAGATGTATATGCATTTTAAGAAAGGAAAAAACTATGTTAAAATTGTAATATCCAAGTAATATTTATTCCTGAAATTATAAGAGATACAAGATACAATATGCAAAATAACAAACATTATTGGTATATATAAATTGGATCACGTGATTATAGAGGCTAAGAAGTCTAATGTCTTTACTTGGCAAGTGAAAGCAAGGATATAGTTCTGACTAGTATGAAGGCCTAAGAACAAGGAGGCCACCACTGGTATAAGTTCCATTTCAAATTCAAGTTCAAGAGCAGACAAATATTAATGATGCAGCACAGACTCTCCCAACAGAGGGAGAGATTTCTTTCTTTCTCTGTCTTTTATTCTATTCAGGCCATCAGCAGATGAATGATACTGACCCACACTGGGAAGGGCAATCTGCTTTCCTCAGTCTACCAATTCAGAAAGTGAATCTTATCCGGAAACTCTCTCACAGACACAGGCAGACACAATGTCTGAGAACCACATGTCCCAGTCAAATTGACACATATGTTTAACTACCACAATGTTTTTTCCTTCTTTATCGAGAAAACAGAAGCAGTCCAAAGGGAATACTTACAAACTTCCCTGGGACATCCGTCCACACCCACTGTGCCTCAATACCTGTCTTACCCCTGTCACTTAGGGGTGTTGTGTGTGCTACAAGCTAAGTCCACCATTGCAATTGTAAAATAAACCTCATCTACCCTTGTCTTCTGGAAGACATTACTTTGGCAATTTTCTTTACTATCCTCTCAGCTGTGTCTTTTTCTTTTTATAGTAGATCCTTTCAAGGCTAATTTAGATAATATACTTATTTTTCTCTTAACACAATAAAACAAAATAAAGCAACATTTCTTAAACCCCTTTCTACTTCACCAGTTGAGATTCTACCCTGTTTCTCTTTTAAAACAGAATAACTATTTTTATTCTCTCTTCTCGATATTTCTGTATCTACTCTAATAAGACTTTCACCACTAAATACTCCACTGCACATGATCTAAGTACCTGCAAGAGCTGGTTTCCAGTTTGGGGCAGTAGCACCATTTGACAAATCTGACCCCGCCATCCTTCCTGAAGTGTTTACTCCATTCATCCTCCATGGTAGCCCACCAGCCTGGCTTTCCTTATATCTCCCTTGTTATTCCTTCTTAACCTCAACTGCCCACACTTTGTCATGTCACCAAACTTTAAATGGGGAAGGGTTCCAGGGCTCCATTTTTGGACTTCTTTTTGTTCTATCTTCACTAATTCCCTGAATTGTCCCATGGATTCTATGATTTTAAATAGTATCTATATACAGATAATTCCAATTCACCTTTTCCCTATCTGTTTCCCTTTTTCCTTATATGTCCCACTTGAATATCCAAGAGGAATCTGAAATAGAATATGTTTAGAATAACCTTGGACATCTCCCTTCCTCTTCCTTCAATTTTCCCTTAATTACTGGCAACATTATTCTTTCAGGTGTTCAGGTTTCAAGACTTAGAGTCCTTCTCAGGTTTCCTCTTTCTCTTATTCCTCATGTAGCCAGAACATGGCTATTTCTCTTCTTCCCATCACCACAGTCTTTAACTTCTCAGGCCCCAAACACCATTGTTCACCCAAATGTTAGCAAAAGTGCCCTAAATGAACTCTTTGCTTCTTATTCTTGCCCCTTTCAAAGTAGTCTCAATATAACCTGCTCAAAATACCTGATTAACTTCCCAAGGTACCTGGCATAAAACTCAAATTTTGACATCATCTGCTAACCCTATGTGGTCCATTGGTCCATCCCTACTACCCAGCTGTCGCTCCCCAGCTTTTCCCATTCATCTCAGTCCAGCAGCCCTGGTATCTTCCCTTGAACACGCCAGACTCTCTTACTGTTTCTAGACCATCACATTTGTTTTTCTCCTATTAATGACATCTTCCAGATGCCTACATGGCTATTTTCCTCATCCCACCAGACCTTCATTCAAAATGTACTTTCTAATTGTGTCCTTTTCTGGTCATCCTATTTGATATTTTAATATTCTTCTTCTGGTCGAATTCTTCTTCTATACTTTAACTGCCTACTTTGTGTATTTATTTATTTGCTTTCTTGTCTATCTTCCCCACCATAAAAAAGGCTCCAGCAAGGCAAGCACTTTTGTATTTTTGGCCATGTTATCCCTATCACTAGGAGCACAGTGTATGCGTTTGATAGGTAGTTTGATGAATGAACTATTGAATGGAGAGTGAATAGCAAATTTTGAAATACTACCTGACTTTTGTTTGGGGACGTCACTGAAAAGGAAAAATAAGAGATTCATCTTACTCCATTCAGTCTTCCACATACAAATGTTATGACTCAAATAGCTCAAGAAGCTCTGAGAGTCTTAAAAGTCTACAGGCCAGTGTTTTTCAAATGCTTATGAGTAAGTGAATCACTGCTTGTTAAAAAGCAAGATTTCCTTGACCCGTATCAAAGATTCAGTAGGTCTGTGAAAGACACACCACATCTGCATTTTTAATAAGCACTCCATTGATTTTTATAAGGTTTTTTTAAAAGTTATTGTAGGTTCAGAAGAGATTCAAATTATTGAGTGACATGTAAATACAGAGTGGAGAGAAACTTGTTTATTATAGTTAAAATGCTGAGTTCAGGAAAATAGGCCTGGTATAAAATTCTGTTACATTCTTCTCAGGAGAGAGCTTCAAGTAGAACAGCAATTTGCAAAATGTTCCGCAAACACTCGGTTCATGCTCATCTTCAGGGGATATAAAAATTTGGCCTTTAAAAAGTATGATTTATGCCAAAGTTTTCACGGATAAGCAATTGTTTCTTAAAATATTTTTTTATGAGCACATCAGTTCACTGGCTAAAGAAAGTTGGTGGTTCCTGATGCACATAGAGAACACTAGTTGGATGTAGAACGATCTATTCTGAGACAATGTTTTTGTTTTTAATCTTGGATCGATAAAGAACCGGGCCCATGATAATCTTTACCATAATTGTGACACTCAGTTCTGCTCATTGCTACCTGGTCTTCCATCAACTTCTGCCTCTAGTAAAGATATTTTGTTGTTTGTTTCATTCTGAGTTAATTACTTAACTCTGACAGATGGCTTAGTAATTGATGTTGTCTGATCAGCATTCAAAACTCTTCTCCAGCTTGAAGAGACACACAGTAAAGAAAAGATTTCTTAATTACAATCCCTGTTCCCACTCAATTCATTGACCTTCTTTCAAATAACCATAAATTGACAATGTGGTATATGTTACAGATAAATTAACAAATGTCCACATAACACAGTGTATCTATCAAGAGAAATTCAACATTTGAAGCCATTTTGTTTATCTCCTGTATTTGAGAGTTAACACCTATTAATGTTACAAAAGAAATGCAGATTTATTATTTTCTTTTTTCTTTATAAATATAGAAGTCTGAATGAGACAAGCTCTTCAACAAAAATTTTAAGGTTAATGTTCACTTCTCCAGTGTTTTTTCTTTTCTTTTTTTCCTCCCTTAGTCTAGATCCTTTAGATAGAAGAGTAAAAATAAATAAATGAATAGTAAAAATAAATAAATACAATAGTAGAAGTTTAAGGAGATAGACTAAGAGAGTCCCAATGAAAGTTTCTATGCCTGAAACAGCTCTGACATTCTGAAAATGACTAAATCCATGTAGGGGATAGCAGAAATGTAAGGTGAAACATAAACTGGTTTAATATTCACCTTTTATTTCAAGAACAACTTTGACCAGCCCGAGCAAGAGCAAGACTCCATCTCTAAAAACTAGCTAGGAATTGTGGCAGGTACCTGTAGTCCCAGCTACTTGGGAGGCTGAGACAAGGGGAACACTTCGGCCCAGGACTTTGAGGTTGCTGTGAGTTGTGACGCCAGAGCACTCTCCTGAGGGCAACATAGTGAGACTCTGTCTCTAAAAAAAAAAAAAAAAAAAGAATCACTTTGGAATTCAATACCGAGGAAATCTGTGAGACTAAGAGTATTTGGAAGTTTTAGTGCCTCAGCTGGTTCTTCTGCAGAGAGGAATTTCACTCCATGTAAGCATCCTCGCATAGCCTATCACTCAATATTACTCATTTGCTTTCAGAAAATGATTTGATGCTCTAAAAGTGTTCCATGATGAGGCAAAGTTTTTATTTCCAAGAAATGCTATCCTTTTCTATACCCTGTTTCTTAGTCATGCCAAGTTTGACCTTCCGTGAGTGTATTGAAAGATTAATTTTTACAGAAAAACTTCCAATGTCATCCTTTGTTTCTACATACATTTTTCTCCCATTTCTAGTAATTACAAAAGTATCCTATCTGTAGTTACTTTATATAATTTCTCGAAATCTATTATCAATAGAGATAAGGAAACACAATGCTAATTTTACATAAAATACATGACTCATTAATAGAGTCCTATGAAATAATTGTTTTTCAGGAAGGAAAATTCCCAGGGAAAACTAATGGCTGGGAGAAATTACTAACTAAAATCTTGGATATGCACGTATTTACATTCACAGTGTAAATAATGCTCATGAGCATTAAACAAAAATGGGAGGCCTTCTCTTTCTAATATAATTGAAAGTTAAAACTATATTTTCTTCTGTTATCCAGACTTCACTCTATCCTATGTACCTTTGGTGAGGGAATAACAAAAACTTATTAGAATTCTGACCTCAGAGATGATTCAGAATTGTATTCATCAGATGCTTCTAGATTAGAGCTATCTTCCCAGGTCCAGAGAGCAGGGTCAGCAGTACCCCACACCATTTACAGTTTGGACCAGCCAGCAATCCTCGCTTGACGATGAAGTGTCATTTATATCTCTGTGATAACCTCTTGAACAGGGGGAAAAAATGCCTGTAGTGAATTGAAACTTAAAGGACATATGGGGTTGAATGCAAAGACCAATATAAACTTAAAAGAAAGAAAAACCCTAGTGTTTCAATGTGTGTATGTGTGTGTGTGGGGGGGTTGTTGTTGGTGGTCTTTTTTTGGTAATCATTCCAAAACATATGCTAAAAACATGTGAAACTCTATTTTTTCCTCCACAGAGCAGTAAACTACCTATGGCTATAGATAAAATAGTTTCTAAATCACCACCCAGTTCTCTGAAAAATTTTCCAAAATACAAGTCAACAGTATTCCAAATATTTAATAAAAAATTAATTTTCCTGAAGCAATATAGTCTTTTTTTAAAAAAATAAGTACTACATGGCAATTCTAATGCATGCTTTTAAAACATTATCATAAATGATCTTAAAAGCAAACAGATAGACTAAAAATTTCCACTCAACCATTCATATTCATGCAAATATATCCTGCCCATAAGTACTTAGAGGTTTTTTTCAATCTGATCTTTTTATCTCTATAAATAATTAAGGTTGCAATTGGGAAATGAAATGAAATGAGGAAATTTTATTCTGAAGGTGGATTATTGAACAATCCTAAGCGTTAAGTCCACTCCATAGAGCTGTCATGGATCATAATGGGGCTGCTCACAGTTAGCACTTTGCCACCACTTCCATGCTTCAAGAGGTTTATAACTCGGCTATAAACATTTGCCCTATATTGAACTGCATGTTGAAGATTTCAGCCTTTGAGGAAGTGCTTTTATGAAATTGAAAAAAAGAAAAATCAGACCGAACTTTTCTCCTACAATATATCTTTATAATGTTTGAATAAAACATTTTTCAATTCCATGAGGAATTTCTAAAGCAAGTATTTCTGTGAAATACTACTTGAGGAAAAAAAAAATATTTAAATGCAGGAATTATTTCCTTTTACTATGGTTTCTGGCTACAGTTCCTTATACCAACTTGGTAAAGAGTATAAGATGACATGTAATTGTAAAGCATAATATACCCGGAGCCATCTGAGATGTTCAGTTAACTTGCATTTAATATTCTAAAAGTGCTTTTCTTATTAATTGCATATTGGCTTTCTATGCATACGTATCTTCATCCAACAAATATTTAATATCTAGTCTATCTTTAATATCAATGATAAAATTGAATAAAACACAATCATCTTGGAAGAGGTAGATGAGTGATACACACACGCACACACATAGAACGTACAATGCATCTAAGATGGTATGGTAGAACAAAGGAGTTATTGGTAAAATCTGATTTAAATATTGAAATGAATCATTTTAAAGTTTTACAAAAGCTTTTGTAAAGTTTAGGTTTTTAAAATTATATTTATGAACAATGACTAGTTTTCAATACAGTTTCATGGACACTGTATAGATTAGAGGTGGAATTAGCTAGAAAACACAAATTCAAGGCTAGGGGCTGTGGATGAGGACGCTCTTGAATGAACTTGAAAATTCCTTGTTCCTCTCAAAAACACTCTCAATATGAAAATCTATGAAACACAATGCCTGCCAAACCAAAAAGGTCTATATTACATATTTGGTTCAGCTACTTACACGAAGGCCTGAAGAACTATTAACACAATCCAGTAACATTTTCTAAAGATGTATTACATTAAAAGATACTATCCTTGATTTTAGTCTTTATTTCTTTTTTGTCTCTAGTTGCTATCTGCAATTTATTTATAGAGAACTTTGCACATATACAGGTTTAAGCTGAAAAATTACTCTCTAGGTGAACAATTGCAGAGATAGTTAAAAGGCTGCATTAAAAAGTAAGATATTTAGTTTGATCAGGTCCCAATAGTGTATTTTTGATGTTACACATTCTTCTCAAGTGCACATGGAACGTTGTCCAGGACAGATAATGTATTAGACACAAAACAAGTCCTAACAAATTTACAAAGACTGAGATCATGTCAAGTACCTTTTCTAATAACAATAATATGAAACTAGGATCAATAGTAGCAGGAATTTCATAAAATTTATAAATATGTGGAAATTAAACAACATGCTTCTAAATAGTGGATGAATAAAAAATAAGATATTAAAAAAATCTTGAGAATGATGAAAATGGAAACACAGCACACAAAACTTATGTGGTTCTCAGAGAGAGATGTTTATAGCAATAAACATCTACATTAAAAAAGAATAAAGATCCCAAATAAACAGCATAATGTTAAATGTCAAAGAATTAAAACTATAAAAATAAACTAAGTTGGTAGATGAAAGGAAATAATAAAGATCAGAGCAGAAATAAATGAAATACAGATGATAAAAGCAATAGAAAAGATCAATAAAAACTTTTTTAGTTTTTAAAAAAAGATTTAAAAAATTGACAGGTTTACAGGCATATGAAGAAAAGAGAGAAAGCACAAATGAACAAAATCAGAAATAGAAGAGGAGGCCTTACAACTGACACCATGGAAATATAAAAGGCCATAAGCAAGCGTACACCAACAAACGGGGTAAACTAGAAAAACAGAGAAATCTCTACACACATCCAACTCACTAAGACTCAATCATGAAGAAATAGAAAAAACCAAAAGACCAATAATGAACAAGAAGGTCAAATCAGTAATAAAAGGTCTCCCATTAAAGAAAAGCCCAGGATCTGATGGCTTCACTATAAAAGTCCACAAAGCAAGGCTGTGAGTGGGGGCTCACACTGTGATCCCAGTACTCTGGGAGGCCAAGGCCAGTGCATTGCCTGAGCTCATGGGTTTGAGACCAGACTGAGCTAGAGCAAGACTCCATTGCTGAAAATAGCCAAGTGTTGTGGTGGGCATCTATAGTCCCAGCTACTTGGGAGGCTGAGGCAAGAGGATTAGTTGAGCCCAAGAGTTTGAGGTTGCTGTGAGCTATGATGCCATAGCACACTACTGAGGGCAACAAAGCGAAACACTGTCTCAAAATTTTAAAAAAAAGTCAACAAAACATTTTTTTAAAAAAGAACTAACACCAATCCTTTTCAAATTTCCCAAAATTTAAGGATAATGGAATACTTTCAAACTTAGTTTACAAGGTTGCTGTCACCCTGACCCCAAAGACAGATTGTGACATTAAGAGAGAAGGACATATAAGATAAGAAAATTACACGCTGACATCCCTAGTAAATATAGATGCAAAAACACTCAACAAAATACTAGCAAACCAAATTCAACAGCGTAAGAAAGGTAATTCTTTATTGTTAGGTGGGATTCCCTGGGATATTAGAATTGTTCAACATAGTCAATGAAGAAGAGATAGTCTGCATTAACAGATCGAAGGACAAAAACCACATGACCATCTTAGTAGATGCAGAAAAGAAATTTGGCAAAATTTGGCATCTTTTCATGATAAAAACACTAAATAAATTAGGTATATATGTACTTCAATAAAGGCCACTAACTACAAGGTCATAGCTAATATAATACTCAATGGTAAATAGAGAGCTTTTCCTCTAAAATTGGGAATGTAACAAGGATACCAACTCCCACCACTCCTACCCAACAGTGTAGTAGAAATTCTAGGCAGAAGAATTGGGCAAGAGAAAGAAATAAATTCACCCAAATTTGAATGGAAGACATAAAATCATCTGTGTTTGCAGATGACATGATCTCACATGTAGAAAACTTTAAAGACTCCGCCAGAAAGCAGAATTCAACTAATAAATGAATTCAGTAAAGTTGTATGAAATAAAATCAACACAGGAAAATTAGTAGTGTTTTTGTACACTAATAATGAAAAAGAAATTTTTAAAATCCCATTTAGAATAGTTACAAAATATACCAAGGAGATGAAAAACCTGCATGTTGATGCCTATGGAACACTGATTTAAAAAAATTGGAAAAGGCACAAATATGGAAAGATAGTCCACATTTATAAATTGGAAGAATTAATATTGTTAAAATCCATACCACCTGGATCAAACTACAGATTCAAGGTAATACTTATCAAAATTTCAATGACAATCTCTATAGAAATTGAAAAAAACAATTCTAACATTTTTATGAAACCACAAAAGATCCATAAATAGCCAAAGCAATCTTGAGCCAAAAGAACAGAGCTAGAGGCATCACATAATCTGATTTGAAAATCTATTCCAAAGCTATAGTGATCAAAACAGCATGGAGCTGGCACAGAAACAAAAACCTAGGCCAGTGGGGTAGAACACAGCCCAGAGATAGACCGGCCTGTTCACAGTGGATGGATTTCCAGAAAAAATGCTAAGACACACAATGGGGAGAAGAAAGTATCTTTAATAAATTATGCTGGGAAAATTGGTTATCCACATGCAGAAGCATGACATTAAACCCTTCTCACATAGGTACAAATTCAAACTGGTTAAAAACTTAATACAGAATCTAAAAATATAGAACTGCTAGGGAAAAAAAGGCACAGTAGATAAGTTCCAGGGCATTGCTCTGGGCAAAAACTTTTTGGATATGATATCTAAAGCATATGGAACAAAAACCAATAATTGACAAATGTGATCACATCAAACTGAAAAGCTTCTACACAGCAAAGGAAACCATCAACAGAGTGAAGAGCTACCTATGGAATAAGGAAATACATTTGCAAACCGTATGTCCGATAGGGATTAATATCTGAATTGCGTAAGAAAAGAACTCAATTAAAAAATGAACAATCTGAATAGATATTTCTCAAAAGAAAATAAACCAATGTCCAACAAAAACATGAAAAAATGCTCAACTTCACTAATTATGGTGGAATTGCAAGTTCGAACCCACAGTGAGATACTGTCTCACAACTATTAGAATGAAAAGATGAAAGTGTTGGGGACACAGCAGAGAAAAGGGAATCTTGTATGGCACTTCTGATGATGTGTAGTAGTACCAGCATTATGGGAAACAGTGTGCAGTTTCCTCAGAAAGTTGAAATTAGACCTTCCGTATAATCCAGCAATCTTACTCCTGGAGATGTCACCAAGGAATGTGAAGTCGGCCTGTGGACCCAGGTCTGCACTTCTGTGTTCACAGCAGCTGGAGATGTGGAATCAATGGTGTGTCCATCAGTGGATGACTGGGTAAATAAGGTGTCTGCAGTGGAATTCAACCTTCAAAAAAGAAGAAGGAAATTCTCTCATTTGTGACAAGATGGATGAATCTGAGGAGATGAGGTTAAGTGCAGTAAGTCAGGCCTGGACCGAAGGGAACAGCAAGTTGATGCAATTGGTGGTTCAGAGGCTGTTAAAGTTGTGACCAAACTTCCTGGAGCCCTCAGAGGAGAATGGCAGTCTCTCCAGGAGCCCAGACCTCAAGTCGCCTCCAGATGCCACCTACTTTCCTGCAGTTTTGCCACTCACAGACTTCCAGGACACTCAGAGAAAACTACCCTGAGAACATAGCCGTCAGGTGAGCAGGACTCTGCTGCTCTCACTTTCTAAGGACACAGTCAGAGCTCAGTTTCCAATTTAAAGTTCTTTTTATGTCATCTATCTTATAGTTCTCAAAATTTCTCTATCCAGAGAAAATAAGGAAAAAACACTAAACAAATATGTTGTCTCAATATTTACTTTTTCTCTTTCTCAGTAGCTTAATACCTGGGTGTTTTTGTGAGACTCATTTAATTTGCTTGTACTTCAACTCAAAACAAGCAAGTAAGTATAGGGATTATCTATCTGTCTGTCTGTCTGTCTGTCTATCTATCCCTCTATCTGTCTATCTATCCATCCATCCATCCAGTTATCTTCCTGTATATGTAAGTCTATCTACATCTATCTGGCTATCTAGCTTTCTATCATCTATCAGCTAAGTTCTAGTTTTAAATTCTATATGTGTCATTTACTAATCATGTGAGTTTGGAAAACTTGTCCAAACTCTTTGTTTTGAAGTTTTCCCATTTGTCAAATGGGATAAAAATGGGACATGCCTTGCAGGGTTTCTGGGAAGACTTAATGAGTGGACGCCTGTGAGGTGCTCAGTACAGTGACTGGTGCATAGCGCATTCCCGGGGAAAGTCAGTGGGCTCTTAATGACATTTTAGGTGCCCAGGTAATAATACTGTACTAGTCATACTTTCTTTCTTTCACAGTTGTTCAGCACTGATTTCTCTTTGTGTTAAAACCACTGACTGTCCAGTCTTCCTGCCATTGCTCCCCTCAGCATCCCCGGGGTGTGCAGCCAGGGACGGTTCCTACTGTGGTGTTCTAATGATGGTTCCTCAGGCCCCTCATTCCTCCTAATTGCAATAATTCTCTGTGGAAGACTTCTCCCTTTTCCCTCTTATATTTATTAAATTAGTTAAATAGTCACGTCAATATTGATTCATGGGTACTCGTTTTATTATTTGTGATTTTAATGCAATAATATTACCTTTTATTTTGTTGCTAACGTTGTTCTAACTTTGGTTGTTGGGAGCTCGCCCAGGTCATCTCCTGCCATGTCCTTTCACTTTGCTTGTTATAAGAAGTATCTTAGCATTTCCTTACTTTCAGTCACCACAAGATGCTCCAGTATCATTTATATTCTCTCTACCCCAGTGCTGGGCTCCGAACTTTCTCTTGGCGAATGGTATTTAGAAGCCAAGATTGGGGTGGAAGGTGTGCTGTTTCTAGTTACTCTCAATGAACAGAACTAGGAGTTACACACAGCTGTGTTTGCTCGTGCATACACACAAACGTGCAATTGTTTATCCACCATCTGTATGAATATATTAAAATTGAAACCATGAATTTTATTCTAGCCTTGACACTTTTCTTATTTCTAATTTATTTCTTTTTAATGAGAGAAATCTTTCTCTCATTATCTGCAATATGTTTATATATTGTTTGAACATAGTATACAATTAGTTTTAGAATTCTAAACCCGAATCCCTGTGAGAACACATTTACCAACTAGAGTACAACATGCAGACGCTTTTCGTTTCGGGTCTTACAGTGTCTATTCAAAACAGTTTCCCAAAGCTACTTAGCTCAGCCCTCTTGCTCGCCCTCCTTCATTGTGCTTGTATTATTTATTCGTAACACACAGTTTGCATCCCATTTTCCCTCACATCCTGATTAGTTCTTTTTATTAATTTACGGTGGGCAAAGTTCACTCTTTATACACAGTTCTGTGACTTTTGCCAAATACGTGGAGCTGTGCATTCTCTACTTTGTTTCCATCCTATTTCATTATCCCTGAAAATTCCCTGTCCTCTGTGTATTAACACCTCATCTCTTTCCCAACCCTAAAGTTCTAAGGGGTCATGCAAATAGAACCATACATGTGTGGATTTTTCTTTGTACTTTTTTCAGAACATTACAGGGGTACAAACATTTTGGTTACAGAATTTGCTTTTGCACATTTTGAGCCTGAGTTATGAGTGTGTACCCTGAATGTGGGTGCTGTCACTGTCAGGGGTGAGTTTACCCAGCCTTTCCTCCCACTCCCCTGTTTGATTTCTGTTGAGTTGTATTTCCATATGTGCACAGAAGTGTTGATGGACTTGCTCCAATTTAATACTGAGGACATGCGGTGTTTGTGTCCCACCCCACTGTTGTGAGGCTTCATCTTCACTAATGAATGTTCTCCAGCTCCACCCTGCCTGTTACAAAAGATACCAGATAGACTTTTTTCACAGATGAGTCATACTCCATGGTCTACACCCACCGCATTTTATTAATCCACTCATATTATGACTACAGAGCTTTCTTATCCTCAGTTCTTTCACATAGAAAAATGCATTTCAGATCCATTTATGGTGTCATATGAATCAATAGCTCACTGCGTTTTACTGCAAATGGCCTGGCACTGAGTGTATGTTCCAAAGCTTTTTATCTGTTCACCGGAGGAGGACCTTTGGATTGTTTCTAACTTAATAAAACTGATATGAATATTTTCCTTCACCATTTTTTAATTACTCTGCCTCAAATCTACTTCCACATGGTAGGAAAATACATAAAGTTTGAAAACATGAAAATACTCTTATATATTTCTCAATAGTATTCACTCATGTAGTAAACACAGAAAAAGTGCCTGGGGCCACACACACCAAATACTGAAAGTGCTGATCATCTCTGCTGGGAAGAAAGGGGCACCATGAAGATGGGAACTAAAAAAACTTCCCTGTGTTGATGGCCTATTTCCTGGCCCAGGCCATGACATAGGCATTGCATCATACCTAACCCCCCACGAGGTTAAATAGTAAATAAAAGTAACAAAGTTAAACTACAAACCTTGAGAAGAAGCCAGTTTCAGAAGTTGAGACATGGGGTATTTTTCTCCATTCTGATATCACTTATTTCAATTTAAGTATTCATATACTATTTTTGTATTCAGAAAGCACAAATATTTTTCTGAAAAATACAGACATTAAATTTATTTTGTAATCATTAAGCTTCCTAAGACTCAAATATTTCAGTGACTCTGTTAAATATGAGAGGTCTTACCTTCCCTTTTTATTTTATTTATTTATATATTTATATATTTATTTACTTATTTTGAGACAGAGTCTCACTTTGTCACCCTTGGTACAATGCCTTGGCATCTTAGCTCACAGCAAACTCAAACTCTTGGGCTCAAGTGGTTCTCTTGCCTTAGCCTCCCAAGTAGCTGGGACTCCAGGTGCCCACCAAACACCTCACTAGTTTTTAGTGACAAAGTCTCACTCTGGCTCAGGCTGGTCTCAACCCAGTGAGCTCAGGCAATTCACCTGCCTTGGCCTTCCAAGTGCTGGGATTACAGGTATAAGTCACTGTGCCCAAAAGGCTCACTTTTAAAATAAGAGATCAGGGGAAACCCATTATGGTTACAGTGAAGAGTTAAAATTGATTGAGGCAGAGTGTATGGCCAGAGTGCCAAGGGACATCTCCAGGATGTCAAAAGTTCAGTGTGTTTTGGAATCAGAGATACCATAAAGAAAAACCTGATTTTCCTCTCTCACTGGATGAAGGCTTGCTTAAATCTAATTTAATTATCTTTTATGTGTGAATAATAAAACCTCTCTTCTAAAACTATCTTGAAGTTTATAGATAATCTATAACTGCTGTCCCCACCCCCTCAGTGGTGGACTGGTACCAGTCTGTGACCTGTTAGGCACTGGGTCACACAGAGGGAGGTGGGTGGAGGCCCAGCGAGTGAAGCTTTGTCTGTGTGTACAGCCACAGCAGCTCACCCCCCATCACGCTCCCCATCACTCCCCCATCACCCCCCCATCACGCTCACCATCACTCTCCCCATCACGCCCCCCATCATGCCCCCTATCACGCTCCCCATCACCCCCCCATCACGCTCCCCATCACACCCACCATCATGCTCCCCATCACTCTCCCCATCATGCTCACCATCGCCCCCCATCACTCCCCATCATGCCCCCATCACCCTCCCCATCACGCCCCCATCATGCTCCCCATCACGCCCCCCATCACGCCCCCATCACACTCCCCATCACCCCCCCATCACGCTCCCCATCATGCCCCCATCACACTCCCTATCACGTTCCCCATCACCCCCCATCAAGCTCCCCATCACGCTCCCCATCATGCTCACCATCGCCCCCCATCGCTCCCCATCATGCCCCCATCATCCTCCCCATCACAC
>CAUYTI010020836.1:0-19083 GCA_963575145.1 Galago senegalensis
ACGCCTAGTAGAGGAATTGCAGGATCAAATGGTAGATCTACATTTAGATCCGTGAGTGTTTTCCAAACTTCTTTCCAAAAGGAATGTACTAGCTTGCATTCCCACCAGCAGTGCAGAAGTGTTCCCTTTTCTCCACATCCATGCCAACATCTGTAGTTTTGAGATTTTGTGATGTAGGCTACTCTTACTGGAGTTAGATGATATCTCAAATTGGTTTTAATTTCTCTGATGATTAATGATGATGAATATTTTTTCATGTATCTATAGACAATGCACCTGTCTTCTTCGGAGAAGCTTCTGTTCATGTCTCTTGCCCACAATGAAATGGGATCACTTATTCTTTTTTTATTACTAAGTTTGAGTTCTCTGTGGATTCTGGTTGGAATCTCTGGTTTCCAATCTTTGTTGGAAACATAACCTGCAAATATCCTCTCCCATTCTGATGGCTGTCTACTTGCTTTACTTACTATGTTTTTGGCAGTGCAGAAGCTTTTGGGTTTGATCAGATCCCAGTAATGTATTTTGGAATTGCTTCAATTGCCTGGGGTTCCTCCTCATTAAGTGTTCTCTCAGGCCAATGTTTTCAAAGGTTTCCCTTGCACTCTCTCCAAGAATCTTTAGAGATTAATGTCTTAAGTTTAAGTCTTTTATCCAGTGGGAGTCAATTTTTATTAGAAAAGAGAGGTGTGGGTCCAGTTTCAGTCTCTACAAGTTGCCAGACAATTCACTCAGCACCATTTGTTAAATAGGGAATCTTTCCACCAATTTATATTATTGATAGGCTTATCAAAGATCAAATGACGATAAGTGTGTGGGTTCATCTCTTGGTTTTCAATTCTGTTCCATACATCTACACCTCTATTTTTGTGCCAGTACCATGCTGTTTCGATCACTATAGATTTATAGTGTATGCCTAAAGTCTGGTAGCATGATTCTTCCTGCTTTGTTTTTATTTCTGAGTAATGTCTTGGCTATTCAAAGTTTTTTCTGTTTCCATATAAAACAAGTACTAATTTTTCCAGATCTTTAAAGTATGGCAGAGGTGCTTTAATAGGGATTGCATTAAATCTATAGATTGCTTTGGGTAGTACGGATATTTTAACAATGTTGATGCTTCGCAGCCATGAGCATAGTATGTTTTTCCATTTGTTAACATCTTTAGCTATTTCTTTTCTCAGAGTTTCATAGTTTTCTTTATAGAGATCTTTCACATCCTTTGTTAGGTACATTCCCAGATATTTCTTCTTCCTTGGCACTATTGTAAAGGGAATAGAGTCCTTGGTTGTTTTTTCAGCTTGATTATTGCTGGTATATAAAAGGCTACAGAATTGTGAGTATTGATTTTGTATCCTGAGACAGTGCTGTATTCCTTGATCATTTCTAAGAGTTTTGTGATTGAGTCCCTGGGGTTGTCCAGATATACAATTATATCATCTGCAAAGAGTGACCATTTGATCTCCTCTGTTCCTATTTGGATACCCTTGATTGCCTTCTCTTGCCTAATTGGGATGGCTAAGACTTCCATTACAATGTTGAAAAACAGTGGAGATAATGGGCAACCTTGCCTGGTTCCCGATCTGAGTGGAAATGATTTCAATTTTACTCCATTCAATACAATATTAGCTGTGGGTTTGCTGTAGATGCCTCTATCAGTTTAAGAAATGTTCCTTCTATACCTATTGTCTTAAGTGTTCTGATCATGAAATGATGCTGGATATTATCAAAAGCATTTTCTGCATCAATTGAGAGAATCATATGGTCTTTATTTTTTATTTTGTTTATGTGATGTACTATATATATAGATTTAGAAATATTGAAAAAACCTTGGGACACTGGGATAAAACCCACTTGGTCATGATATATAATTTGATGTGTTGCTGGATTCTGTTTGCTAGGATCTTATTGAATATTTTTGCATCAATATTCATTAGAGATATTGGTGTATAATTTTCATTTCTTTTGGGTCTTTTCCTGGTTTGGGGTTCAGGGTGATATTTGCTTCATAGAATGTGTTAAGAAGTATTTCTTCTTTTGCTATGTTTTGGAAAAGGTTAAGTAACATAGGTACTAGTTCCTTTTTAAAAGTTTGGTAGAATTCTGATGTGAAGCCATCTGGTCCTGGACTTTTCTTTTGGGGAGATTTCATATAGTTGATGTTATTTCAGAAGTTGACATAGGCCTGTTCAACATTTCCACTTCTTTCTGGCTAAGTCTAGGAAGGTGGCATTCTTCCAAGTATTGGTCTATTTCCTTTATATTTTCATACTTCTAAGAATAGAGTTTTTTGTAATATTCATTAAGGATTTTTTGAATTTCTGAGGATTCTGTTGTTATTTGACCTCTGTAATTTGTGACTGATGAAATTAGGGATTTTGCTCTTTTATTTGTTGTTAGGTTAGCCAAGATTTATCTATTTTATTCACCTTTTCAAAAAACCAACTTTTTTATTGATCTGTTGTATAATTCTTTTGTTTTCAATTTCATTTAATTCTGCTCTAATTTTAGTTATTGATTTTCTTCTTCTAGGTTTGGGGTTAGAATGTTCTTCCTTTTCCAGTTGCTTGAGCTGTCCCATTAAGTTGTCAACTTCCTCTCTTTCTGTTCTTTTGAGGAAGACTTGCAAGACTATCAATTTCCCTCTTAGGACTGCCTTTGTGATATCCCACAGGTTCTGGTAATATGTGTCTTCATTGTCATTTTGTTTCAAAATTTTGGTAATTTTCTTCTTAATCTCACTATGACCCAGCTATCATTCAGCATGAGGTTATTTAGTTTCCATGTTTTTGTATAAGTATGCAGATTCCTGTTGTTAGTGATTTCAACTTTTATTCCCTGATGGTCTGAGAAGACACAAGGAATAATTTCTATTCTTTTGAATTTGCTGAGTTTACCCTTGTGACGTAAGATGTGATCAGTTGTGGAGGATGTTCCATGGGCTGATGAGAAGTATGTGTATTCAGTTTGTTAGGATGAAATAGCCTATAGATGTCTGTTAAATCTAAATGTTGAATGGTTAAGTTTAAGTCTAGAATTTCTTTGCTTAATTTCTTATTGGAGAATCTGTCCAACACTGCCAAAGGGCTGTTAAAATCTCTGACTATCATGGTGTTGTGTTGGAATTATCAAGTTCTTTATGTCTGTTAGTGTCTTGCTTATAAATTAAGGAATATTCTGGTTCAGTGCATAAATGTTAATAATTCAAATGTCATCCTGTTGAGTAGTTCCCTTGACAAAAATGAAGTGACCATCCTTATCTTTCCTTACTTTTGTTGGTTTAAAGCCTATTGTATCTGCAAATAAAATTTCAACACTTGCTTTTTTCTGATTTCTCTTTGTCTGAATTGTACATGTCTATCCCTTCACCCTGAGTCTATATTTATCTTTTAAGGTAAGATGACATTCTCAAGTGTGGCTCACTGTGGTGCTCTGTGGAATCAGAAAGGCCTGCCCAGTAGTAGAGTTGGACAGGGAGATGGTGTCTCTTTCCCCACCTTGCACCTCTTTTCATACCCAGTCACTGGTAACCCCATGGGTCTGTGGTCTTTTTCCCTCCAAGAAGCAGATGTGCTACGACAGCTTTGTGCCTGCCATAATCAAAGGAAAGTCAATGCCCCCTCAGCCTGGCCACCACCCTCTGCCTCGAGCCAACTGGGGGAGCTGAAGCCTACCTGCCTCTGGTACTCAATGGCAACTGGGGAGTGTTGTACCTGAGCTCAGTCCGAACCTGACAGTAAATGTTTTTCTTCCTCAGCCACTGCGCTTTTGCTCCAGCTGCTCTGCAGCACTGGTATCCTATAGGGCAAGGTCTGGCTTCTTCTGGCAGTCCTCAGAGTTGGGTAAGTATCTCTCCAAAATTAGATCCCAGCAGGACTGCTCTACTGTTGCTGAATCTTTGTGGGAGGTGTCTCTGCATGGCTCCCAGGCAGCTCCCATGGCCAGGGAGGCAGCTGGAGAGGCAGCTGGAGAGGCAGCTCTGGGAGTACAGGGCACACAGCGGCTCCAGCAGGGCAGGGTGCTGGGTGTGCACAGCTGGGCAGGGCCCAGCACATGGGTTGCAAGCCTCCTCTGGTAGCTGGTTTGCATTTTTGCAGAGCAAACCTGACAGCCTCCCTCTTTTTGTCTGTCTGCACTACTGCTACAGTGTAGCTTCTCTACCAGGGCCCTTGCAGTGTCTGGTCCTGCCAAAGAACCACAGACATTCCAGTCTCTGCAGGGGTTAGGCTCTGGACCCTCAGGCAAGGGGAGGAAGAGTGGACTGGAAGTTCAAAATGGCAGGGAAACAATTAGTTCAACTTTCATGCCTAGCAAGAGAGTGCTCAGGGTCACAGCAGGGTCCCTCTGGAGAAGTAGTCCCAGTTTCCAGCAATTCTCCAAGAGGTCCTCAGTTCACCGCTCACCTGCACACCTGTAGAAAAGCCACAGCAACCAAAAAAAAAAAAAAAACAAAAAAACAGAAACAAAAAACTCCCTTGGGGGGGGGGACAGACACTCTTTTCCTTTGGGATGAGTTTTGTACCTGAACTTTGGTTTCTTCACCTCAACAGAAGTGACATGCAGTTATCACTCTCTCTCTCAGCTCAGCTCCCAGTCTTCAGCTTTGTTGGGTGCTTTCTGGTCATTATCTTTCTCTCTGGATGGGAGCTTCTGTGGAAAGCTGGCTCCAGTCAGCCATCTTGCCCCTCTACCCCAGCATTATAATTTTAAGCAGATGTTTATCATAAAAAAAACTTATTAAGAGCTGGCAAAATGACAGACATTCTAAAATTATGTGTGTATGCATACCTATTAATATGACGTGGCTGGGAATGAAGGCTGTAGATGAACACACGATAGGCAAATAAAATTTTCGTAATAAGCAATGTTTACATTCTATCTTGCTTGAAATCCACACTAAATCCAATATATTCATTATAGAGCATTGTTGTTACTTCCTGAAATCCAGAGTAGCAGTTGGTATCATAGGAGTGAATGAAAATCCTGAAAAGTATCTCATCTTCTCATTTTAATTTTAAATATGAGTGTATCTAAGCTGTTTCACTTTAAGAATGGAGATACTAGTCTGTATCCCACCCACCCACCCCGGGGTGTTCTTCATGTTTGGTGAAATTCTCCACTGAACACATTTGGTCCTGAGTTTTCTTTATTGAGAGGTTTTACTTATAGATTCAATGACTGTGATTGTAATGATTGTTATAGATTTATAAAGATTTTTTTCTTCTTGAGTCAGTTTTTGTAGTTTATGAATTTGCTAGGAATTTTCCTATTGGTTCAAGATTTTCTAATTTTTTGGCACACAAATTTTCATAACATTTTCTTAAAATCATTTATTTTCTGTGAGATCAGTAGTAATATTTCCACCTTTATTTCTCATTTTAGTAAATTGAGTTTTCTCTTTTTTGTTCTTAGTTTAGCTAAAAGTTTCATCTTTTCGAAGGATTGACTTTTGCTTTTGTTGATTATATTCCTTCAGTACTGCATATTTTGGTAATATCTTCTCCAATATTTATTTCTCTCCTCTGGTAGCCTTAGATTTAGTTTGTTCTTCTTATTTCCTCAAGGTTTAAAGTTAGGTTATTGCTCCTGTTTGTAGGTACAAACTTCTCTATGAACACTGCTATCGTAAAGTCTGTAAGTTTTTGGAGTGTTTTTATTTACTGAAGGCGTTTCTCTTTTCCTTTTTGATTTCTTTGTTGGATAGGTATGCATCATTTTATTTTCATATATTTGTGTATTTTTCAGACTTCGATTGTGATAGGAGAAGATACCTTACATAAGGCAAACATTTTTAAATTTACTGGAAACTCTCATGTGGCCTAAGACATAGTTTATCCTTTAGAAATGTGCACTTGATAAAAATGTGTTTTTACCTCTTGTGGGGAGGAATGCTATGTATATATGTGTAGATATTCTTCATTTATAGTTTTTTTGAGTCCTCTGTTTTCTTATTAACCTTCTTTTTAGCCACTTTATTTAGATTGAAAGTGGGGTAGGTACTGCAATTTATACAATAATCTATTTGTTTTTTCCATTCTGTTGGCTTTTGCTTTATATATTTTGGGCTTCTATTGTGTTGTGTATTCACAATATTAGGCTTCTATTGTTTTTTTTATCTTCCTGGTGGAATGATCCTTTTTAATTATACAATATTATGCTTTGTTTCATGTAACAATTTTTGATTTAAAATCTATTTTCCTTAGTATTAGTATAGCCAGGCAGCTCTTTTTGGTTATAGTTCGCATGAAATACCTTTTTCCAACTTTTACTTTTAACATGTATGTGTAATTGTATTTAAAAAGAGGCACTTGTCTCGGCGCCCTTAGCACAGTGGTTACAGAACCAGCCACATATGCTAAGGGTGGTGAGTTTGAACCAGGCTAGGGCCAGCTAACCAACAATGATTACTGTACCAAAGAATAGCTGGGTGTTGTGGTGGGTGCCTATAGTTCCACCTACTTATGAGGCTCAGGCAAGAGAATCACTTAAGCCCAAGAGTTTGAGGTTGCTGTGAGCTGTGATGCTACGGGACTCTACCGAGGGCAACGTAGTGAGACTCTGACTCAAATAAATAAATAAATAAATACATAAATAAATAAATAAATAAATAAAATTAAAAGAGGCATTTACAGTAAGATAATGTGATAGGCACTTATAACAAGATAGGCACTAGATAGCAAATAGTTGGATGAATAATTTAATTTAATTCCTTTTAATTTAATTTAATTTTATTTTTCAGACAAGTCTTGCTCTGTCACCCAGGCTAAAGTGCAGTGGTGTCAGCATTTCTCACTGTAACTTCAAACTTCTGGGCTCAAGCAATCTTCCTGTCTCAGCCTCCTTAGCAGCCAGGACTGCAGGTGCCCACCACCACATCCAACTACTTTTTCTTTTTTTCCCTTTTTTAATTTTTTTGTGACAGGGTCTTGTTCTTGCTCAATCTTGTCTCAATGTCCTGGTCTCAAGAAATCCTCTTTCTTTGGTCTCTCAAAGTACTAGGATTATAAGGATGAGACACGATGCCTGGCTGGGTCATAATTTTTCATTCTTCCTGTCTCTAGCTTTTAAGTAAAGGTTCAATCCATTTGCATGATTATGAGAAATAAGTACTTCTGCCATATTTGTATAATCAGCACTCCATTTTCATTGGTTCTACATCCATGGATTCAATTCCTCAAGGATTGAAAATATTAAAAAATTACATATGTACTGAACTTGTAGACTTTTTCCCTTGTCATTGTCTCCTAAACAATACAGAATAATATCTATTTAAGAAGTATTTGCATTGTATTAGGCATTATATGTAATCTAGAGGTGATTTAAAGTATATAGGAGGATGTGCATAGACTATATGCAAATACTACACCATTTTATATAAGGGACTTGACAATTCACAGAGTTTGGTATCCACAGAATGTCTTGGTACTAATCCCCCACCAATAAAGAAAGATGAATGTATTTGACTTCTATATGTCATTTTTTGGGTTTTGGTTTCTCAGTTCCTCTATTACTACCCTCTTTTGTGTTTAATTGATTTTTTTGCACTGTTCCTTTTTTATTACTCCTTCATGTCAAATTAATGCCCGCTTATCTTCAATAACATACAAAATTTCTAACTATACAACTCTAACATTTCTCATTTATATTTTTATGCAAATTATTTTATACATTGTATACTCATTAGCATAACATCATAATTAGTTGTGTCCTTCACTCGGGAAGTCTGCCATATACCCTGCAATGTACCTGCTTTCGTACATTTTAAGTCAAAGTTATAAGTGTGCCCTTTACTCAGAATGTGTGCATTATACAAATTAGGTGTGAATTAACCCACTCCTTATTTGCTACACCCACCTACTTGATTTCTGTTGAGTTTTACTTTCATATGTGCACATAAATATTGATCAACTAGCTCCAATTCAGTACTTGTGGTGTTTGTTTTTCCATTCTGGCAATACTTCACTTAAAATAATGATCTCCAGTTCCATCCAGGTTGTCACAATGATAATAGATTACCATTTAATTTTGTGACTGACCAGTATTCCATGGTATAAATATACCACATTTTATTAATCCACTCATATATTGATGAGCAATTGGGCTGTCTCCATATCTTTGTAACTGTGAATTGTGCTCCTATAAACATTCAAGTGCAAGTGCCATTTTGATGAAATGTTTTTTCTTTCCCTTTGGGTAAATACCTACTTATGAGGTTGTGGGATCAAATGGTAAGTCCACTGTTAATTCTTTGAAGACAAGAATTGTCTCCATACGACTTTCCTTTTAGGTAGTATTAGTTTACAGTCCCATTAACAGTGTACAAGTAAGTGCTCCTGTTTCTCCACATCTACTTGGGCACTGATTGTTTTGGGACTTTTGGACAAAACATATTCTCACTGGAGTTAGATAATATCTCATTGTGATTTTATTTGTATTTCAGCGATGATTAGCAATATTGAACATTGTTTCATATGTTCATTGGCCATTAGTCCATCTTCTTTTGAAAAAGTTCTGTTCATGTCTTTTGCCCATTTTTAATGGGGTAGTTTGATGTTTTCTTTTTATGAAACGGGGTCTCACTTGGTCACTCTCAGGAGAGTGCTGTGGCATCTTAGCTCACAGAAACCTCAAACTCTTGGGCTCAAGCAATTCTCTTGCCTCAGCCTCCCAAGTAACTGGGAGTATAGGCACTCACCACAATGCCTAGCTATTTTTTTTTTTTTTTGCAGGTTTTGGCTGGGGCTGGTTTGAACCTGCCACCTCTGGTATATGGGGCCAGTGACCTACTCCTTTGAGCCACAGGTGCCACCCAATGCCTAACTATTTTTAAGAGACGGGGTGTTGCTCTTGCTCAGGCTGGTTTCGCACTCATGAGCTCAGGCAATCCATCTGCCTCTGCCTCCCGAGGATTACAGGCATGAGCCACCACCCCTGGCCAGGCTGATTTTTTGTGGCTGATTCACTTGAATTCTTTGTAGATTCTGGTTATTAGCCTTTTATTTGATGTATAACATGCAAATATTTTCTCCCCTTCTGTAGGTTGTCTGTTTATTTTACTGATTGTGTCCTTGGCTGTGCAGAAAGTTTTTCATTTGATCAGGTCCCATTTTGTTTATTTTGTTGTTGCTGTGATTGCTTTTTGGGCTTTCTTCATAGTTCATTACCTAGGCCAATATCTATAAGAGTTTTCTAACAATTTATTTTATAACTCTTATAGTTTCATGCCATGGTTTTAAGACTTTTATGCATAGTGAGTTAATTTTTCTGACTGGTGAGCAGTATTTATCCTATTTCAGTCTTCTATGTTTGGCTATCCAGTTCTCCTAGCACCATTTATTGAATAGGAATTCTTTTTCCTGGTGTATGTTTTTATATGCTTTATCGAAAACCATATGGGAATATCAGCATAGTTTCATCTCTAGGTTCTCTGTTCTGATCCATAATGGATCTGTGTCTCTGTTTTTGTGTGAGTACCAAGCTGATTTTGTTATCTTAGCCTTGTAGTAGAGCTTGAATTCTGATAAAGTGATGCCTCCTAATTTGTTCATTTATATAAGGTTGCATTGACTATTTCAAGTCTTCTCTGGTTCCATTCAAAGCATAGAACTATGTTTACTAGATCTGCAGAAAATGTTTTTATTATTTTATGGGGATTGTATTGAATCTTTACTTCACTTTGGGTAATATCACCATTTTAATAATGGTGATTCTGCTAATCTATGAGCATGACAACTTCTGTGATTTCTAGTCTCAGTGTTATAGTTCTCCTTTAGAGGTCATTAACTTCCTTATTTAAATATATTCTTAAGTATTTAATTGTCGGCTCGGCGCCCGTGGCTCAAGTGGCTAAGGCGCCAGCCACATACACCTAAGGTGGCAGGTTCGAATCCTCAGCCTGGGCCTGCCAAACAACAATGATGGCTGCAACCAAAAAATGGCCAGGTGTTGTGGTGGGCGCCTGTAGTCCCAGCTACTTGGGAAGCTGAGGCAGAAGACTCGCTTGAGCCCAGGAGTTGGAGGTTGCTGTGAGCGTGATGCCATGGCACTCTACCCAGGGGGATAGCTTGAGGCTCCTTCTCAAAAAAAAAAAAAAAGTATTTAATTTTCTTTGTTGCTGCTGTGAAATCTATTATGTCTCTTTGTTTTGATTTTCAGGTTGACTGTTGTTGATGTATGTGAAACCTACTGATTTGTGTACATTAAATTTGTAATCTGAGACCTTGCTGAATTTATCTATTCAAGAAGTCTCTTGGCTGAATCTTTGGAGTGGTCTAGATATAAGATAATACATGTCATCAACAAAGAGTGATCATTTGGCCTCTTTTTCCCCATTTGGAGACCCTTGATATTCTTCTCTTGCCTCATTGCTCTAGCTATGACTTCCAGGACTATGTTGAATACAAGTGGCGAAAGTAGGCAACCTTTTCTAGTTGCAGTTCTAAACTGGAATGCTTTTTAATTTTTTCCTGTTCAATATGATGTTGACTGTGGGTTTGTCATATATGGTTTTATAATTTGGGGGAATGTTTCATATATCCCAATTTTGTTCAGCACTTTTATAAATAAAAGAGTGATGAAATGTGTCAAATGCTTTCCCTGTATCTATTGAAAAGATTATATGTTCTCTGTTTTTGCTTCTACTTATGTGGTGACTTGTATGTATAGATTTGCATATGTTGAACTATTCTTGCATCTCTGAGGTGAAGCACACTTGGTCATGATGAATTATTTTTTTGATGTGCAAATGAATTCAATTTGCTAAAATTTTAAGGAATATATTTGGATCTATACTTATAAGGAATATTGGTCTATAGGTTTCTTTTTTCCTGACTTTGGTACAACAGTGATAATGGCTTTGTAGAATGAATTGGGGGAAGATTCCCTGATTCTCAATGTTATGGAATGATTTCTGCAGTATAGGTAAAAGTTCTTCTTTGTAGATTAGGTGAAATTCAGATGTGAAATAATCTGGTCCAGGACTTTTTGTTTGTTGGAAGACTTTATTACTGCTTTAATTTTGGTGCTTCATATCTATCTGTTCTGGAGTTCTATTTCTTCCTGATTGAGCCTTAGAGAAGTTGTGCATTTCCAAAAATTTGTCCATTTTCTACATGCCTTCAAGTTTTATGAGCATAGAGTTTTTATAGTATTCAGAGACAATGTTTTGCATTTCTGTGATATCATTTGTGATTTATCCTTTTTCATTTTTAGTTGAGTTGATTAGAGTTCTTTCTCTTCTTTTTCTGGTTGATCTAGAAAGAAGATTTCCAGTGTTGTTTATCTTTCAAAAAAATCAACTTTTTTGCTCTATTAATCTGTATAATTCTTTTGTTCTCATAGTCTTCCTTTTCCAGTTTCTTGCAATGTCTCATTAGATTGTTGATTTGTGATCTTTCTGTTTTTTGGATATAGGTAATTTAGGCTATGAGTTTTCTTCTCACATTTTTTTTTGCTTTGTCCTACATATTTGGATAACTTTTGTCCTCATTATAATTTAGTTTAAAGAATTTTTTGAATTCCTTCTTTATCTCTGCATTGACCCAACTAATCATTCAACAATAGATGGTTTAATTTCCATTACTTTGCTTCAGCCTGAGTGTTTCTGTTGGAACTGATTTCTTATTTATTCTACTATGGTTTGGAAAGACACATGGTATAATTTCTATGTTTTAACATTTGTTGTGATATATATTGTGTCCTAGGATGCAATAAATCTTAGAGAATGCTCCATGTGTTGATGAAAAGAATGTATATTCAGTAGTTTCTGGATAGAATGTCCTGTAAATATACGTTAGGCACATTTGTTCTAAAGTTCTGTTTAAGGTCACTGTTTCTTTGCTTATTTTCTTTTTTTAGGATCCATCCAGTTTTGTCATGGGGTAATAATGCCCTTGGCAATTATGTTATTGCTGTTTATCATTTTTTTTAGATTGAGAAGAATTTGGTTTATGAATCTTGTTTATGAATCTTGTGTTAGGTGCATAAATAGTACTTAGGAATGTTAATTCTTCTTTTTAAACTGTTCCTTTCACCATTATACAGTGACCATCTTTGTCTTTCTTTACTTTTGTGGATTTGAAGTCTGTATTATTTAATATTATTTAAAACAAGAATTGTACACCAGCTTTTTTGGTTTCCAGTTGCACAGAATATTGTTGTCCGTCTGTTCACCTTGAATCTAACAAATCTTTGTGGGGTTAGATGTGTTTCCTGGAAACAACAGATAGTTGGTTTGTACTTTTTAAAAATCCATTCAGCCAGGCAATGTCTCTTCAGTGGGGAATTCGAGCCATTTACATTTATTGAAAGTATTCATATGTGTGGGGGATTTCTGCTCATCCTGTTGAGAAAACCCTTATTATTTTGTTTTACCTCTTGAGCCATTGTGGTATCAGGGTTCTGAACTTTTATATGGTTTTACACTGGTGGATATCTATTTTGCTTGTCATTGTATAATGCAGGTCCAAGTACTTTCTGCAGGGTATGTCTGGTCTTTGCAAATTCCCAGTTGCTTGTCTGAAAAAGTCTTTATTTCTCCTTCATATTAGAAAACTGGCTTTGTGAGATATAAAATTCTAAACTGGCCATTATTCTGTTTTAGAAGACTAAGGAGGTGTCTCTACTCCTTTATGGTTTGTCAGGGTTCAGTTGAGAAATTTGAAGTTCTTTCCACCCTTATCCACTAGTCTAGTTTTTCTATAGGTTAGGGTAGGTGCTTTTCCAAATGTCCACTTTTCAGACCCCCACATAGTCTGTAAAATTTAGCTAGTAAACGGTTTAAATGGCATGAAAGTTGCCCTCTCTGTCAGTAGGTGGTGCTTGCGAAAAGGAACAAGCTACAACATTGCTTTTTGGGTCCTACAACTGGTTTTAGTCTCTCAGGAAAAGTATTTGAAAACCCAAAGTGGTGAATGGAGACTTGGAGCTTTCAGATGAGTTATTAATCTCTGCTGCAGTAGAGGCATGTGGAAAAGTGTGGACAGGGCAAGATTGGGTTGAGTGAGCTTGACCATCCACTCTAGAGAAACTGGCAAGGTAGCCGTTTGGGCGGAGTTCAAAGGTCCATCCCAGCTTCTGGGTGGAGCCCCACTAGGGAAAGGCTCAGTGGTCCAGCCAACCAGAAAATCTTTTTATCAAGATAGATCTAAGATTTATAAAATATCAGTCTGAGGTAGACTGCAGTCTTCTCCCCTGGCATGTGCTGGCAGGCAAAGCCAAGGTCAGCTGAACTCTTGTGAAGCTGAGCTCTGGGCTAGGAGGTTCCCTGCCCAGGATTCTGTCCTAAGCTGAGAGTGCAGCCCTCCCATGGGGGAAAGGGTGCCCTATGAGCGTGTCACATCTATGATACACACTATACTCTCCACCCTGATTTTCCCACATAGACTCCCTTGCCTCCCTAGACTGAGAAGATTAATCCTTGACCATATCAAAGACAAAGACACTTGTCCCAAGCTGCCCATGTGATGCACAAGCAAAATCAGAGTCCCTCAACCTTGGGGTATGCCCAGTTCTGATGATGCCAGGTACATAGCACCAGGGTGAGATGCAAAGCAGGAAACTTACAGTCTGAATACCCCCCACAGTCTCATACAGGATGAAAGGCTTGAGTCCCACACTCTGTGTAAAACTAAATGAGGTGGCTCAGTATTCCCTCTCTGCAACCATAGGTGGGAGAAAAGAAGGAACAGAAAAGAATCTCTAGGGAGGAATTCTAAAACTCTGGTCAGGAAGGTATCTGCCAAGAATGTTTAAACTCCGAAGTCGTACAAATTATCCAGGACCCACAGTACCCCTGTGGATAGTATAGTCTAGGCCAGAGATGGGAATTGTCTGTGTGGAAACTAGCAGGGCAAAGCCTGAGGAGTTTAAGCCTTCTGGGGAAAACAAAGGCATGTGAATGGAGGTGCAATATGATGTCTTCCATTCTAGCTTTGATGTGTGGGGGCAGGAAGTGCCTCAGGGGTGTGGGGGGCCTGATGCTCGGTCCACAAGCAATTCTAAGCTCACTGGTGGCAGTAGCCTCCAAGCCCATGTAGGCAGAAAATCTCTCTAACAGCTCAGGAGCCCTCCAGCTGTCATGTGGGGAGGGAGAATCATACTGCCCCCACCCTCCCTTCTGGCTGGACTATAAGGCTCTCAGGAGTTGTCCTTGCCAATATCTTGCTCTTTCTTATTCTTCTCTGCACCTTCTTTCCATAGAAGCTCTTGTAGGTTTTGGAACTTTTCCATTGGAATTACATCCTTCCTATGATTGTTTTTTACTTTTTTTTTCCTTTTTTATATGAAACTTTCCCTTCTTTCTGAGGATATCTTGCAGCTGGTGTCTCTGGTCAGTCATCTTGGCTGAGTCAGCCTATTTCCTTTTCTCTTAATCTACCCGTGTATGCATATATCTACCAATCTAACTCCTTGTAATGTCCTCATATTCAATAATTTTCAGTAGAAATTATTACTCTTATAATACACCTATATTTCTGAAAGTAACCAAATTGCATAACATTACAGAAAAGGCAAAATACACTGCACCTTAAGTCACATTTCCCAAACAGAGACCTTTATAAGCTATTTTAATAGGTTCAATTTCCTTGTTTTTTGCCTCCAAAATATTCTACTGGCACGAGGAGGTCTAAATTACAAATTATGGAGGGTTTTCTGAAGGGCAGGCATCCACGCATCTTTGAATAATAAGAGCTATAGCTTTGTGTTTCATAATAAGATCAACTGCTTCACTGATTAGCTAGGAAATCCACCTGCTTTGTGCTATAAATTGTAATTACAAGTCTATATGACTGGAATCTGAGCTCTGTTGAGTGGAAAATTGGTCATTAGGTATAATAGGAAGTAAAATTTTATAAAACATGTGAAACCCATGCCCAGGTGCAATCAGTATTTAATAGATGTTTATGGGAATTATCTGGAAACCTTGGTGTGCTTTATGTCAGGCAACAGCAAACATCATTAAATGTCACTAAACACTAAGTTCTTAATGACATTTTCCAATTCATAAACAGCAATATTTTATTTTAAAACCTTCTTATATTTCCAGATAACATTTTTTTATTAATTGGTTGTCAAACTACATCATATATATAAAGTAAAATAAACATTATGAAACATGACAATTATCCTTCATAAGAAAAATAAATAAATATTTTTTTCTAAATGCTTACTAAAACCCTGCAATTAAATCTCTAATTGTCAGCAATCACATAAGCACAAATGATGCATACTTTGTCTTTTTGGGTATTAGAAATGAAACACTGTCTTTATGCATTTGATTATTTGCTCAGCTTATTATGTCCCTCCCCAGAGCCAATGTATTTGAAATAGTTCTAATATTCTTATAATTTTTTTCTTGATATATAATATTCAATTTCTATAAAATTTTTTCTTCAATAGAAATTTACTCACATAAATACATATAAAATGTACATGTGGATTTAAGTTAAATAAAAATATTTTTAAATTAATGTTACTTTTTTAAAAAATTAAGATTAACATGGGGGTACACATGATTAGGTTGCATAGTTCACTTTTGTAGAGTTAAAGTCCAATTTGTAGGTATGTCCTTCACCTAGGATGTGTGCAATATACCCATGCAATGTACCTGTTACGTGAGAATTTGCCTATTCCCTTCCCTCCTTCTTCCTGCTTGAATATCATTGAGATTTTTCTCTCATGTGAGCAAGTAGGTGATTTAGTACTGAGCATATGTGGTACAAGTTTGATTTAGTACTGAGCATATGTGGTATTTGTTTTTTTATTCTTATGATACTTCACTTAAGAGAATGGTGTCTGATTTCATTCAGATTGTTACAAAAGGTACAAAATCTCCACCAGTTTATGGATGAATGATACCTCACAGTAGGCCTATACTACCATTTATTAATCCATTGGTGTATTGAAGGGCACTCATCTTGTTTCCACATCTTTGCAATTGTGCTGCTATAAACATTCAAGTGCAAGTGTCTTTATGATAAAAATGTCTTTTTTATTGGATAAATACTTAGTAGTGAGACTGCAGGTTCAAATGGTAAGTCTACTTTCTGTTCATTGAGGCATCTCCATACTACTTTCTATAGAGATTGCACTCGTTTGTAGTCCAGTCAACAGTATATGAATGTTCCTTTCTCTCCACATCCATGCTAGCATCTGTTGCTTTGGGTCCTTACCAGGAGTCCTCAAACTTTTTAAACAGGGGACCAGTTCACTGTCCCTCAGACCGTTGGAGGGCTGGACTCTGGGCCCTGGGACGAGTGAGCTGCTGATCAGGACAGGCAGTGGTGGCAAAAACTCCCGGCGGGCCACATAAATGTCCTAGGTGGGCTGCATGTTGCCCGTGGGCTGTAGTTTGAAGACACCTGATAGGCCATTCTCACTGAGGTAAAGTACTATTTCAATGTGGTTTTGATTTGCATTTCTCTGATTTTGAGGGATATGAGCATGTTTTCATGTGTTTATTGGATATTAGTCTATCATGATAAGAAAAGTTTCTGTTCATGCCTCTTACGCAGTTTTTAATTAGGTGGTTTGATCTTTTCTTGTTTATTTGCTTGAGTTCCTTGTAGATTCTGGCTATTAATCTTTTGACAAATGTGTAGCATGAACAGATCTTCTCCTATTCTGTGGGTTATCTCATTTCTTTGTTGATTATATCCTAAGCTATTCAGAATCTTTTTTACTTGATCAGGGCCCTTGTATGTATTTTTATTGTTGCTATTATTGCCTTTGGGGGTCATCTTCATAAATTCTTTCCCTAATCTAATGTCATTAAGATTTTTTTCCCACATTTTCTTTTAGTATTGTTATAGTTTTGTGGCTTAGGTTTAAATCTTTTGCCCATCACAAGTTGATTTTTGTGAGAGGTGTCAATTCTGTTATCATCTTTTACATGTGGCTAATCAGTTCTCCCAACAGCATTTATTGAATAGGGATTTTTTTTCTCTACTGTATCCTTTTGTATCCTTTGTCAAGGATAAGATGGAAATATGAGACTAGTTTTATCTCTTGATTCTCTCTTCTGTCTCATAGGTATATGTCCCTATTTTTGTAACAATACCATGCTGTTTTGATCACTATTTACTTTTGCTATAGCCTGAAGTGTGATAAAGTGAAGTCTCCAGATTTTTACTAATTTCTTAGAATTGTATTGGGTATTCAGGGTTTTTACTTATTCCATATAAAACATGGAACTATTATTTCAACATCTGAAAAATATGATGTTGGTATTTTAATAGGAATTGCATTGACTGTGTAGATCAGTTTGGGTAGTATACACATTTTAACAATGTTGATTGTTCTAAACCATGAGCATGATATGTTCTTCCATCTGTTAACATCTTATGCTATTACTTTTCTCAGTGTTTCATAGTTCTCTCTACAGAGAGCATTCACATGCTTTGTTAAATATATTCCAAGGTATTTAACTTTCTTTGAAGCTACAGTGAAAGGAATTGTGTCCTTGATTTGATTCTCAGCTTGACTGTTGTTGGCATATATGAAGGCTGCTGATTTGTGTACATTAATTTTATATCCTGAGATGTTTCTTTTCTTTTTCTTTTTTTTTTTTGAGACAGAGTCTCAAGCTGTGGCTGTGGGTAGAATGCCAGGATGTCATAGCTCGCAGCAACCTCCAACTATTGGGCTCAAGCAATCTTTCTCCTATTTTAGGAGAGATGGGGACTTGCCTTTGTTCAGGCTGGTCTCGAACTGGTGAGCTCAAGCAATCCACCTGCCTTGGCCTCCCAGAGTGCTAGGATTACAGGTGTGAGACAGTGCACCTGTCCCCAAGATGTTGTTATATTTTTTCTTTTTCAGATTAATATGATGATACAAACCATTGGGTTACAATGTTTGCATTTGTTAGTTAAGGTCTCTGTTGTAGTAGGGACCCTCACCCAGGAGTTGTGCCATATACCCTTATATCATGCCCATTAGGTGACAGCACAACAAGTCCCTTTTTACCTCCCTTCTCCCTAAACTCTCTTCCCCCTTCCCTTAATTTAAATGTAATTGAGTTTTTTTTTCTATTGCATGGGCATGTAGTAGTTCATCTACTGGCTTCATATTGATTAGTATTGAATGCATTGAATACTTTCTTTTCTATTTTCATGATACCTTACTAAAGAGAATGTTCTCCAACTCTATCCAGATTAATATCAGTTCCAGGAGTCTTTTGGTAAAGTCTTTGGGGATTTTCTAGGTATAAGATCATATCAACAGCAAAGAGTAATAGGTTGACCTCATCTGTCCCCATTTAGATACTTATCATGCTCTTGTCTTATTGCTTTGGCTAAGACTTCCAGCACTGGTGTTCTGTGGGGTCAAAGGGACCTGCCCAGCAAATAAAGTATTCTAGGGAGGTTGATGCCTCCTATCCCCCCTTGTACCTTTGTCACACCCAGTCACTGGAGACCCCAGAGGGCTGTGACCTAGTTGCCCAATAAGCGAGAGTGGCAGGGCTCTGTGTCTGCCAAAATCAAAGTAGAGCCAGTGCCAGCTCCACTCAGTTACTGCTCTTTGACCCCCACCAGCAAAGGGAACTGAGGCTTGACTATTTAGGCACTCAGTGACAACTGGAGAATGTTCCACCTGAGGACAATTTGGGCCTGAGAAAAACCAGAGAGCATCAGAGATTCTCCCTCAAACACCAGTTAATTTGCCCAAATCGAGAGATCCAAACCTATTGACCCAGTCAGTACCCACTCCCTGGTTGGAAAGATCACAAGGTCTCTAGCAACTAATTAATAGGAGTCTACTGGTGGTATAGGTGTGGCTCGCTCTGATGCTCTGAGGAGTCAGAAAGGCCTGTTCAGTAGACAATTTGGAGTAAGGAGGCTGATGTCTCTTTCCCCTCCTTACTCACCCTTCGCTGCTGGAATCTGGTAACCTCAGTCTCAGTTAACCCCACCAACAGTTTCTGTTGACCCAGACTCTGTAACCCAGTCCTATCCAATGGGTGAGTGAGTCAGGGTTTTGTGTCTACCAGAGTCCAGGTAAAGTCAATGAGTTCATCAGGGTTTTGTGCCTGACAGAGTCCCAGTAGAGTCAATGCCTTCTCCACTTGGTGACCACTCTTTGTGGCCAGCC
>CAUYTI010020839.1:0-58064 GCA_963575145.1 Galago senegalensis
CCCCCAACCCTCATACCTGTACCAATCCAGAGCCTCCCTGTACTTCCCCAAACCTTGACCACCAATCACCCATACTTCCCCATACCCCGACCACCAATCAAAAATGTACCCCACCCTTCTTCACCCTTCTTGCTTTCTGTACCCTATAAAACTTTCCAACACCCTAGGCTGGGGGGCCTTCCTTGGTATGCTTGCCAAGAGAGGATCTGAGCTCGAGCTTGCTAAATAAAGCTCGCCTCTTGCTTTTACATGGAGTGTGTCTCAGTTCGTCCCTTCGTGGGCTCGGGGACTCAGGGAAATTCAGGCACAACCATGTCATTCATGAAGCGAATATTTACTGAGTCGCGTTCTAACGGGGACTTCATATCATGTTTTGGAGATGTTGTACTGGCTGCCTGCGAGAAGCTCACAGTCTAGAGGGAAACCACTAAGCTAGTAGGAATGGCATTACCAAGGACTTCTATAAATGGCATGTACAAAGTGAGTGTGGATGGCAGTGGAACTGAAGAGAGGAGAGGTACAGGGAGAGCATGTGTGGGTGAAAGGTGAAGAGATTAACAGGCAAGCCAAAAAAGACACCCAAAGATGTCTCTTTAATCTTCCTTAAAGAGAAGACAATGCCCGAAATTAAGGACATACATTTATATTTATCTTTAAAAATAAGTTGATATTCCATAAGCTACAATGGTAAGGATGCTAGATACTTACTCAGGTTGGTGTAAGTGAATTTGGTAGCTGTCTTCGTGTTGCTTCCAGGAAACTGGAAAGCATAATTTACATAAAGAACAAGATTCAAGAAATGCCTCATCTAGTGATCAAAGGGGATACAATTCACCTCAATCACTGCATTGAGTAATAACATTAGAAAGACCGGTCTTTGTTAGGTATATCACCTGCATTAATGGATTGTATAAGGAAAATATAGCTCCTAATTTTTCATATTAACACCCAGTGCTTCTAACAATTTTTAGAGAAAATGGTGGACATAGTAAAGTCTTGGAGAGGGCCTGAAACCTTGCAAATGCTATTCCTTAATTGAAATATTCCTCCATTTTCCTTCCTTATATCCCATCCTAACACACACACTCTCTTAAGCCCACATCCCAACATAATTATCACCTCTTCAGTAGAGTCTTCCCTGTTATCTCTACTTAAAGTACGTTAATGTTACCCGATTTCCTACTTGATTTCCTTTGTAACAATACATCTAATTATAATTTATTTTTACTGATTATTTGTTTTTATGACTGCACTCAATCTTAAAATTCATATTCACATGATTATTAAAAAAATCATTGTTGTCTGTTAACACTTTCGTGTGTGCCAGCAAGTGAAAATTATTTCTAACCATAAAGCATTAGACAATATTTACTTGCTTTTCACTTTTCCTGTATTGGATGTATGTCACTGCTTCCTTTAACATATAGGCTTATCGTCATTTTAATAAAATACACGATGTTTTATTAACTTCTGAGGAATCAAATTCAAAGGAGCTATACTGCATTCCAGTGTTTCATTTAAATTTGGGGAGAATTGTTTCTCAAAAAAGTACAGTATAATTGGGTACAGGTAAAAATAAATATATTTTATTTTATCTCCTAAAAAACAATCTTTGTTGTATGTAATTCCCAACTATCAAAAACTATTTGTTAAATGAAAGAATACATCAATAAACAGATGAACAAGTGAATAGAATCTTAAGTTGGAGATCTGATGGCCTAAGTATACCAAATGACACAAGTGTTTAGGTGGACCGAAGTGTTTAGTGTTTAACATACGGAATAATGATTTAAAATTGGGAATGCCTTCTCCACACTAAAGTGGTAAATGTGTGAATTTTCAGCTTCTGGTTAGTATTTCTCACATTTCCTAGACTCTGTAGTTTCCTTGTGTATTAAGGAATTGTATCGACATATTTTGGAATATCTTTGTGTCCTCTTTTTGCTGAGAATAAGTAGCATTCAACAATACGTAGATTTCAACAATATGTGTTGTCGAAATTACAGGGTAGTTTTCTAATCACACAAAGATCCAATGATTGAGAAAACCAGGACTGCCGAGAAAAAAAAAAAGAATTTTGAAATAGAAGAAATGTCTTCTCAGGAGAATTGAAATTGGAAAAGCTGCCTCCAGCCTGTCTCCAGGGCTCATGTAGATCAAGGACTGTTCAAGGAGGGGCCACCTGTCTTGTAGCAGGTCACAGTGTGATAAATAAGGGGCCGTCTGGGGGCAAGTTAGTCTGGGCCCCAGGAAGTCTGACCAGCAGCCTTTAGAATCTCAACTCCTTTGTCCAGCAGAAAATTCACCATTTCTGGGAAATAACTCAGAAAGTCAAGTAGTTAAGGGAGAGGATTAATATATAGAATTAATATATAGGTAATTTTCTGCAAGCAAAAGAAGTGAAATTCTGAAGGCCCCTGAGCAGAGTTTCTGATATCAAGATTGCTGGGTTCCACAATCTGCCCCATTGCACAGTAGCCCCTTGTCAGTGTCACTATGACCTGCCCCAAGGCAGGTGCCCCCCTTTAAGCTCTATGATCACCATTCTTTGGAAAGATGGATTGAGACAGCTTCTCTCATTCTTCTGATGTCTTTCTTATTAAGAAATCTCTTTTTTCCTGGGCAACCCTCATTGTGTCAATGATTGGATCTTTGTACAATTGACATCTGAACCTAGTCTGAAACTCCCTTGCAGTTTCTATAACAATTTGGTAGTTTCCTTTGGAGAAAAAAAAAAACAAAAACGTACACCTGCGGTGTTAAGTACAAAGATATTTATGGAAACTGTGCTTTTGTTTGTCATTTTAATGTAATGGGGTTGACTTTGAGTGAATTTCATATGGCATAGTTAGAATTCATGACTGAAGAATAGTGAATGTAGGTGAGACTTAATAAATCTCAGTAAATACTTAGCTACCATGTATTAAGCATATAGCTAGGAGTATGTTACATGACTTTTTTTTTCATTTGCAGGACATCCTTGTTTTATGGAAAAGATAACTGAGGTTCAGAAACATTAATTAGCTACAATTATACACAAATGGCGTTGGACCCAAGTCTAACAAACTGTAAGACCTATTCTCTTCTGTGTATAGTTTTGCTATTTTCTTTTGGAGATTTAATGAAGATGCCTTGATACAAGCTGAGCTCATTCTAATTGTGAGGAAGACAAGTAAGGGTGAAATTAATCAATAAATCATAATTTTTGTCAATTATTCTACTCATCCAAGGGCATCTTCATGAAGCTCCCCAAACCAGGCACTGATGGAAAGAGGCAGACTCCTATGGGTGTGTGTATCTCCCAGTAAAAGGTGATGTACTAGGCAGGTCACATTAGTGGTAGCAAAGTCCAGAGAACAGGCCAAATTTGTAGATCACAAAAATGAGTTATGGTACACATACAGAAAACACCTTATGGAGACTATTCTACAAAAGATAGAAGCTTAGAAAATAAAAAGGGACAATAATAATGAGAAGAATCATTTCTAATACTATCAAAAATCCTGTAAGGTAGGAATTATGACCTTATCTTATACCAGAGGAAATTAAGGCACAGAAAGGTTTAGTGGCCTGTCCAAATAGAACATATTGTATTCAGCAGAATAGTTTTAACAAACTTTAAAATTTGAATTCTTTTCATTTTGCTATCTAATATTTTTCTGCTATGGTGGGTTGGATTCAAATATTCACCCTTGAATCAGTATTTTATTCTTTGAAATAAGTAGAGAAAATAAAAAAGAGAGGAAATGTTGACAGATTTTTTTTTTTTTTTGGAGATAGAATCTCACTTAGTCACTCAGGTTGCAGAGCAGTGGTGTGTCACACCTCACTGAAGCCTTTAATTCCTGGGGTCCAGAGATCCTCCCAGCTCAGCCTCCTAGGTAATTTGGACTACAGGTGGACACCACCACACTTGGCTTTTTATGAACATTTTGTGGGGACAGGGTTTTGATATGTTGCCCAGGTTGGTCTCAAATTCCTAGCCTCAAGCAATCCTCCAATTTCAGCTTCCTAAAGTTCTGGGATTACAGGTGTCAGCTGTCATGCCCAGCCAACAGATTATTTTTCCATTAGGCAGGACTTTTCAGGTTGGGCACTACTGACATTCTGGGTTAGCTCGTCCCTTGTTCTGAGGGGCTTGACGTTGTAAGATGTCCAGCAGCATCCTGACCTCTCCTGGTTAGCTGCCAGTTGCACAACCGCACTCCCAGTGTCAATAACCGCAAAAGTCTACAGACACTGCCAATGTCTCCTGCAATGCAAAATACTCCCTGTTCCCTTTGAAAATTACTGATCTAAAGGAGCTGGGGGGTAAAGATTTTGGCCTAGACTTAATACACCCAAACTGCTATCCTGCCTCAGTCATCTGTGACTGCTATAAAGTTCAGAAATTCTTCCTTTTTTTTTTTGCAGTTCTTGGCTGGGGCTAGGTTTGAACCCACCACCTCCAGCCTATGGGGCCCCGTGCCCTACTCCTTTGAGCCACAGGCACCACCCAACTTCAGAAATTCTTAAACCTAGATGAGGTTCACTGACCATATCTATAAAAACTGAGAAAATTATGACTACTTTATTAATTTTATATAATAATTAGAATGCCCCAAAATAAACATTTTAGAATGTCCCCCCAAAAATATTGATGTGGAAATACATTTTAGGAGGATAATTTTTTGTTCTTTTTAGAGACAGAGTCTTAATTTATCACCCTCGGTAGAGTGCTATGGCGTCACAGCTCACAGCTACCTCCAGCTCTTGGGCTTAGGTGATTCTCTTGCCTCAGCTTCCCAAGTGGCTGGGACTACAGGTGCCCACCACAATGCCCAACTATTTTTTTATTGCAGTTTGGGCAGGCCATGTTTGAACCTGCCACCCTCAGTATATGGGGCGGGTGCCCTACTCACTGAACCACAGGTGCCGCCAAGGAGGATACAATTTTATTAAAATTATAATACTTGATATATACCAATAATAAAAGTAAAATACAAGTCATGTTGAGCACTTCTTGTAATTGCAGAAGTCAAATGTGACCTGAATATTATAAATTTAATACAATTTTTTTCCCTTTCTTAAAATGTATATACCTATTTTGGCATCCTTCGTATTTAGATAAGTAAAAAGATACTATCAAATATACAGAAGGATCTTATTACTTGTTTATAGAAAAAAACAAAGAACAAAAGAAAATACAAATAAGAGAAAGGAAGTTTAGATCATTTTAAGGAATATGTTATTTCCTAAACAATTACTAGAAATCATAAATAAAGAATGCTAACTCCTAACAACTGAGAAGACTGCTCCTTAAAAGTGCCATGTAAGAAAATCTTATAACTGTAGTACAGATTTTTTGATAATGCTTAAAATTGTTAGTCTCCATCCAATAAGTGAATCATGACAGTATATTCCACTTTCATAAATGTTAAACACTAAAGAAAGTCTTGTTCTTCTGGGATTGTGAAGCATACACTAGACTTACCTGGGTTAATTTCTAATTTCAGATCTGGGGAGGGGGAAGGTCAGATCAAGGGAGGGTGAATGGTGAGATCACACCTCTAAGGTGACCAGACATTCCGCTTTTGGCGGGACAGTCCTGATTTTTAACAATTTGTCTGTGTCCTGTGGCATTTTTAAAAAGTCCCAATTTTTGGAAAGAATGCATGACAAGCTAGGGAATGGTGGGAGAACAGGAAGAGAATATATGGTTTTTGGCTGCCATGTGACTATTTCACCAGGATATGAGTTTTATATTATTTTTGTTAATTTTATAATGTTAAACTTTAATAATAACAAATAATTATTGAGAACTGATTATCAAGAACTGCCTATCAAAGTTTGCATTGTTAATCAGTTGTTAGAATTTGACCACCATTATTTGGACTTAATGAACAATGGCATTTTTTGGCATTGGCAAAGATGAAAACATTTTGTAACTGTCTCTCAGATGATACACATTGTACTGTGTGCTAGTGCTAGTTAAACAAGTGATGTCAACAAATCAGCTATTCAGATAATTTAGGTAAGTTATTTATTTATTTATTTCATGAATTTAGTAGACAGTACTCATATTATTTATATTTTATAGTGGTGGCAAAAAGTCTAGTGCTGGCCTTGAAAGTGACGTATGACTTACAAGCTATCATTACTAAAAAAAACATATTGATAAGGAAAAGGCTGAATCTTGGGCATCCAAAAAAAAATCACAATAGAGGACAAATGGTTAGAAATATTTCATCATTTTGAAACAAACCATGTTCCATACAATAATGCACTAAAAATTGTGGGATACGCCCTGTCCTTACCAGAAACTAATGCTGCAACTGAACATGTTTTTTCTACAGTAAATAAAGTGTGGACATCAGAAAAATCACAATTAAGTGTTGAGACTTTGAAAGCCATTTTATGTGTGAAATATAATTTAACAAATTCTTGTGAAAAATTTCATGATCTTTTAAACAACGACAGCAATCTACTAAAAAAAATTTACTCAAATGAGAAATATGCCAAAGAATAAAATAATACTATACATAATTTTTTAATGTATTATGTTTGTAAATTGCACTTACGTGGAAACTAAAAAAATATATATATTACAATACTATTTTTGCATTCTATGAAAATTTTTGTTGCTGCATATAGACCAAATTTTTAATTAAAATACCTCCCCCTGTCCTTGGTCAATGGTATCCTGCTTTACCAATGTTAAAATCTGGTCACCTTATCTATGGTGCATAATACAAGGGTACCTGTCAGATCTATTAGAATATAGTATGAATGTCTTAACACAATAATTAACTAAATTAGATGAGGTATATATTAACCAGTGTGATGTAAGAATTCCTAATTCTATATGATATCAGCACACTGTACCCCATAAATGCATTAATGTGTACATGATCTATCTGTTTATGACTTAATAATAAAGAAAGAAACTGTGAAAAAAAAAAAAAAGAATTTACTTAGTGACCCTGAACAAAACACTGATCTTCATAAGTTTTATTTCTATATCTGTTCAATGGTAAGGAAGTTAAATTAATTAATTTTCAATCTAGCTGAGAACACTCAATGACATAATGTGTGCAAAATATGTGTTCACACTTACACACACGAGGTGCTCCCCACCAAACAAGACATAGTGCTAGAGTGGTGTTTCAACATTCAACAGGGGCATTTCAAAAACAACGAGGTACCTTCAGAAAATGAGGTACTTCTACATTTAAAGATAAAAAGGAAGAACTAATTCACTTCACAAAGTAGAAACCCCCATCAAACCATCGTCTGGTTATCCAGACCAGATCCCAAATCATCTCAAGTCTCTACAAATCATCTCAAGTCTCTACAATCTTTTTGCAAAGTTAAAGGTATAAAGCAGAAATAAGTCTCTATATCCAGTCCTTCCTTGGGAGATACATAATTCTGAATATTAGTCAGGTTTATGTGTGCCACAAACACAAGCAGATTGTCAATGGAAGGGAACGTGCTCATTAAAATTACCAGAGGGAGAAGAGCACCTGTAACCATCAGAAATGTGATAAAACCGTCAAAGGTACATGAAATTCACTGTGCCCATTTTGGAACACATACAACTTTTTACTACAGTGTAACACTTGAAAATGTATCTTCAATATACTCTGTACGGAAAAAAGGAATATTTAAGCATCACTTCACTAGTGATATCTTGATGGGGTATGGGGGCTAACACCTGAAATCTCAGCTCTTTGGGAAGCTGAGGGAGGAGGAGTTCTTGAGGCCAAGAATTCAAGATCATCCTGGAAAAAGACTTCCTCACTCTGCCCTCCCCATCTCTACAAGAAATAAGAACAATTAAGCAGGCCTGGTGGCAAGCATCTTTAACCCTAGCTACTCAGGAAGGTGAAGTGGGAGGACTGCTTACACTCAGGAGTTCAAGGCTATAGTGAGCTATAGTTGTACCACTGTATCCCAGCCTGGGTGACAGCATGAGAAACCATCTCAAAAAAACAAGGGGGCAGTGAGGATATTTCTATGCTCAGAGAAAAATGTCCCTTCCCTGCACTCTAGAACTTGTTTGATTCCTGCTGATATATTTTAAATAGTATTGCTTACTACATATTGTTCTTGCTTTCTGTTCAGTCAGCTCTCAGGTGGTGGTCAAAGTTAATAGTTGTTTCCTTGAGACTGAAAGCTTGGATATCACTTTAAAAGAAAAATGTTTTTGTCCTTTTCCCCTCTCTTGGAAGATGTACATTTCTAGTGGCTTCTTACATTTGTATCTTCTTTTTCCAACACCCTCCTTTCCATACTACTAACACTTATTTGTTCATTTGGTTCAGAATTCTAGAAGTGTCGAGCAGATGGCTGTCAGGGGCCAACATTAGGAGAGTAAGAAGTGGCCACGTACTTTCAAGATGAAAGTTCAGTACCATGGACAGCAACAGCAGCTGCCCTGCCCCGGACCTGGCGTGGCTTTGCAATTTACTGCTCTAAACCCACTAATAAGATTTTACAGAACTCATACTCAGAGTCAGTAGTTTATTTGTCAGTTTTGGCTATGGTATATTCCTTCTTATGTGTTGAAGATGATGGCTTCTGTGCTTCCAGGAAGAATTAAACACTTTTAGATACATGACAAAAAGATCTGGCTCTGGGAACCCTAAAGAAAATGTGAGTGATGGTATCAGCCAGCAAAAACTTCCCAGCATGCTGGACAAGAGCCAAATGTGTTTTCTGAAGCCCTGGACTTCAAATGCTTGAGGGGAGATGATGTTCATTTCTGATGATAAGATCTCTCATTTTATGTCTTACATTTTTGTATACCATGTGTCAGGAATCTCGTTAGGCTTCCTTTACATCTCTGTGGTGTGTTTGTCTTTCAGGCAAAATCTCTACCTGGATTTTGAAACTAAAAAAAACAAAGCGTGCCAGTCACATTAGTTCTCTCTTGCAGGCTGTGGACTCAGCATTACTTCTGACAGGTGTCTACCAGACCTGGAAAGCCTTCAATATAATCTTCTAAATGTTTATTGAAGGTTAGTACACACATTTTTTTCTTTTCATCGTAGAAAGGATAAAACCTGTACAACAATTGCGTTTTACAACCGTTCCTTCTCAGTGTCATAAAATTGAAGTTGTAATTTAGGATGGATAGCTACAGCAAAGAACAGGAATTCAGGATTTTTAAAGTTTAAGACAAACACTTGACACATGCACCAGTTAAACCCCCAGCACTTACAGTCCTGTGAAGTAAATTCAGGCCCTGGGGCTTGATGAGATAAGGACTACAGGTACTTTATAGCAGGAACTGAAATCATCAATGAAACACATTGGATACATGTGCTGTTCACTTTTCAAAAAGAAAAAGGAAACGTAAGGAAATGAACATGGCATATGACTCAATGCTGAGCATTTTGAAAATGCACATCTAGAATAGAAACATAATTTATCTTACAGTTACAGGAGCCTTCTAGAGGCCTCTCTGCAGAGTCAGCAAAGTGCCATGCATTGGCAATCAGCCTGGAGGGAGGTGAGGTCACTGACCAGCTTGTAGACAGGAGACCTTGCATTTTTGTAAAGATTTTGATCAATAATATGGAGCTTGTGTTTCCTACCTTGACTAAAACCTGACATTTGGAAAATTAGAATATTGTATAAACACAACTTGGTGCCCTCTGAAAATCTAGTGAATGCCTCATTCTTCTGGTGAGGACAGTACTTCCAGCTTAGCTGGTTTCAAGAATAAAAGCACACCATAGTTAATGAAAGACATAAAGAAAGAATTTCAAGAAACAACCCTGGTTACGAATTTTATTTTGAATAGAAACAGCTGAGTTGAATGGCCATGACATTTATAGTAAGGAAAAATAAAAAACAACCAACTAAAGTATAATTCTTGAAAATAGCAGCCAAAAAAGGAAAATATCAGTCAACATTGTTTTTAGGTTGATCCATGAGCTCATTCCACATGTCAAAGGCTATGCAAAATGCTCAGGGTCTAAAATGAAGATAGGCCTTGCTCATGGTGCATATTTTAGTCTAATAGGGAAAAAAATCTATTTTATGGTATCAGATATAGCAATATAAAAATGTATAAACATAATCTTTTTAAAGTATCATGAAGGATAGAACGATCCATGTCTGAGGTACCCAACCTACGAGATAAAGAACAATCGGAAACAAGGAAGGATCAGGGAGCCAACTGGAGCCCGGAAAGTAGGACGGGGTTGGCACAGGAGCAGATCGATAGAACATGGACTACATATGAAAGCAGAAGCTTGATGGGAAAAGTCTTGGATGTGACATAGCATTTAAGATTTCGAAACAATAAAATTATTATTCAATTTGATTATTGTTGGGGATTCATTGAGGGACACAGAACAAGGTTACATTGATTGCTTTTATTAGATAAGGACCCTCTTATAATTGTGTCCTGCCCACAAAAGCTGTACCACATCCCTGTCCCCCGACCCCTTCTCTCCTTTTCTTTCTCAGCTTTCCCCATCCCCCACCCCCCACCATGTCCTAAGACACTAATTGTCCTCATATCAGAGCTGAGTACATAGGATTCTTGTTTTTCCACTCTTGTGATGCTTTACTAAGAATAATGCATTCCACATCCACCCAGGTTAATACAAAAGATATAAATTCTCCATCAGTTTTAGTGGCTGAATGGTATTCCATGGTGTACCTATACCACAGCTTGTTAATCCATTCCTGGGTTGGTGGGCATTTAGGCTGTTTCCACATTTTGGTGAATGTAAATTGAGCTACAATAAATAGTCTAGTACAAGTGTCCTTATGGTAAAAGGATTTTTCCCCCCTCTGGGTAGATGCCCAGTAGTGGGATTACAGGAACAAATGGGAGATCTATTGAGGGTTCTTTGAGGGTTCTCCATACTTCCTTCCAAAAAGGTTGTATTAATTTGTAGTCCCACTAGCAGTGTAAAATTGTTCCCTTCTCTCCACATCCATGCCCACATCTGCAGTTTTGAGACTTTGTGATGTGGACCATTCTCACACATTATGGTTAGATGATACCTCAGGGTGGTTTTGATTTGCATTTCTCTAATAATTAGAGGTACTAAGCATTTTTTCATATGTTTGTTAGCCATTCATCTGTCTTCTTTAGAGAAGGTTCTATTCATCTCTCTTGCCCAGTGATAAAAGCAATGGTTGGCTCTTTTTATGTTTGTTAATTTGAGATCTCTGTAGATCCTAGTTATTAAGCTTTTATCTGATTCAAAATATGTAAATATCCTTTCCAAAAGTGTAGGTTATCTATGATTCTATTTTAATAAGCCTAACTCTTATAGAAGTAAGACACATTTATTTAGTCCTGAGCATCACACCCAGGGGAATTCCATGGCGATGTTAGTGGCAGTAAACAGCTGAACCAGTTTAGTAGCTAATATGTGACATGGGTGATATGTAAGAGTTTGAACTAAATGCTTAGCCAAGGGGTAACAGAGAAGGAAGTGATTTTAAAGTACTTAAGGAAATAAAATGAGCAATCATGAGTGTAAAAATCAATATTCAATGGAAAGACCAAAATTCATCTACCTAATAACTCTTGGGGCAATCATCTCTGTGAATGATAATTTTAAGTTTCATCATAAAAAGTATCAGCTCTCCAAGTAAGTGTGAGGATCAACAAGAATAAATATTGTATATTCATAGAAGTGTAAGTGCTAAAATAAACCATGTAAAATTAAAGTTATACCTGTTCTACAAAAGTTCTACAAAAACCAAACAGAAATTTAGGAAGAATACGCAACACACACTGAAAATAAATGCATACCAGTGATCACCAAAAAGCACGTACTAGAGTGTTCTTAGAAATCCTATTAATAATTTCCTAAAACTAAAAACCACAACTTACAATCAGTAGAGTTCATAAATAAAATATGTCCTCTTATCACACATTACAAATTATAACCTCAAAGAAAAATATAGCTATATCATACAAACATAATTCTGAATGAAGAAAAACAGGGAAAAAGAGCCTACTATATGGTGCTGTTCATATAACGTAAAAAGTTTTCTAACAGAAACGAGCATAGCTGTTACCTTTGAGGGAGACGGTGATCAGAAAGAGACATGGAAAATAATTATGGGCTTCCTTTAGCATTGTTTCATGACCTGTGTACAGGTTCCACGAACATGATCAGTTTGGCAAAAACCCGTTCTTCTATCCCTTTATGATTTATGTGTTGAACATTTCTGTATTTACATTATACTTAAAAAAAATAAAAAAATGCTTAATAAGGATGAAAAATAGTCATAGACAGAAATAGCTTGTGGCTGAATAAATGCATATAGGCCTCTCAGATAGGCCTATTACAGCTATGTAGGCAGAACATTGCAGAGAAACACATTAGCCTCTCTTGGGGCTAATTGGATACAATTATTGTATCACTTGTTTTAAGTGATTCTTCAAAAATATATCTTTTAACTTCCTAGCCACCTGCATGCTTTCAAGATTTTAGGCTTGTACAAACCACATCAAAAAATTGTCTACTCGGTTGTTTCATTTATTTATTTTTTTTAATGTGTAAAATCATCCCAAGGTCTTGTGTGGGCTGTCCATGAAAACTCACAAGTGGTCAGAGATTGGAACAATGTTTTACTTTATTCCCTGGAAATAATGGCTTCCAGCCAACTCAAGAGAAGAATGAAACCGCTTTGTATCAGGCTCCCCACTGTGCATTAGAATTTCAGTTACAGCTGCTACCTTGTTATGTTATAACACCCACATTTTTTTACTTACAAGGCCAGCTTCACAGGGAAAAAATGGCTTGTATTCATTGTTTAATTATCAACTTTCATATAGCTCAGAAACAGACTATGGCTCCAACATGTGTATGATTCAAAACATTATTGTAAGGTTAAGATCTGGAACAATAAAAAAAATTTCCAATCATAGTTAATAGGCTCATATACACATAACAGAAAAATAATGACTACATAAAACCAGAGGGTTTTTTTTTAACTTGAGTTTTTAATGGACAGATTTATTAGTAGAAATATGAAATGATTTAGATAAATGGAGAGAAAAAAAATCGAACATGGAGCAAGGTGGGCCAAGAACTCCTTTCAGGATATTGGCAGCCTGCCGAGCACACCTCTGGAAGGGGACGTGCCACTTTAATCTTTATTATGGAGTGATCGTAAGTGGACTGATTCTGAACGCCATCTGCTCTCAGTGAAGCATTGGAGTTACAGGCTGCTCACTCTGATATGCCCTTCACCCCTGCTCTCCAATGTCACCTACAGTCCCAGTTTGAAAGGGTGAGTTTTATTAAATGGAAAAGTTTATTACAATTAATATTCTTTGGGAGAGCCATTTATTTTTAATGAGTAGCAGAAGGGACAGCTGAGGTTCCTTCTTCAATCCAGAAAAGCAAAGTCACTGTGAGGAAATACTATTAACTATCCAGAGATGTCTATTCCAGCAAGAGGAGTATGAACTTTCAGCTGGGTGCCCACACGAATCTTTGAATGTTAGATACCATGTCATACACCAACTCTTGAGCCTACTTGCACTGCAGTGCAGGTACTCAATTTAAGATAGCAACAAAGAGATGGAGACATGTTCTGTCCTTAATATAAAATGTTTCAAAATTTGTGCATTCTGGTTTCTAACATTATGACAATCCTAAATTAAATAAGGCTCCTTGCATTTCCTTTATTGTGCCTATTAAATATTGTGCTCTACTGAACACAGCGTATCACCTGAAGCTATTTTGGTTGTATGGGAACCTAGAATGAACCGGTCATGAAAGCACATAAGACATGTGTTATCAGAGAGGCAGATGGCTGGCTTGTAGTAAGAAGAGATTGCAGTAGATTGGGTAATGTCTACCCCAACTACAACATGAGTCCTAACCTCCAGTACTTGTGAATGTGACTTTATTTAGAAACAAGTCAACGCACATGTAATTCATCTCAAGCCGAGAATATCCTGGATTTAGGATATGCCTAAATCCAATGACTGGGGTCCTTATGAAAGAAGGGAGAGAGAAATTAGAGACACAGACACACAGTGAAGACGGATATTTGAACATGGGGGCAGAGGGTGGAGATACGTCTGTAAGTCAAGAGATGACAGAGATTGCTAGCAGCCAGAGGAAGCGAAAGGGGAGGTCTGGAATAGATTCTCCTTTGGAGCTTCTAGGAGGAATTAACCCTGCTGATATCATACCTTGTACTTAATGACTTTCAGAATTATAAACAAATATATTTCTATTGTCTTAAGTCACTCAGTTTGTGGTAATTTGGGTCCGAGGAAATTATTAGAGGGACAATTACTATTATTAATAATTTACATTTTCTGGGAATCCTTTTGTGAGTGTAGAAAAGCAGACTTCGTTTGTGTTCGGAAGACAAGGGTTGTTTAAGTGGTTAAACCCAAATGACTCTGCCTTCCGCTCTTCTATTGCACATTTTTTGGGCACTGAGTCCTTCCTTCCCTTTTCTATCCTTTCCTAACACGTGTTAGAGAGAATACTTAGAAACCTAAGGAAGTCTTTGTGAGCAGCGTTTCCAGATAACATGACAAAAATGGAAGATTTCAGGAAATTCATGAGGGTTACTACGGTAGACGCTACAAAGAATCCATGAACAACATAATGTCAGTATAAAGAGGATACTTTACACACTTTTCAGACACACAAACACACTGGAGTTGTATGTAAATGCTTTCCATCGGATATGTGAGGATCTTTCTTACACTGATCAGGAAAATACAACACATTTCTCCCAAAGACCACGTACATTTACACATGAAGTCAGCCTGCTTTTGTATTTTCCTGATTAGTGTCACCGGCGTGTCTGGTGGTTACCTAAGGCAAACTCCTACCACCCAAATAACATATGTTACTGTTTCCTGGAACTTCCGCTCCTAGGGCCACTCTGAAAGGAGACCACTAAATTACTGTCAAAATGGATACTTACGGCTCAGCATAACTCAATTACCCTGACAGAATTTTTTACATTTCTCTTTTATTACTTAAAGATTTATTGTTCTGTCCCTTAAGTAAAACTGTGGAGCAAATAAAAAAACAATTTATTCCTAATTTGCAAAGGCAGTAACAAACAACCTTGGCCCCCTACAAATAAGATTACTGAGGATAAGGTTCTAAGAATCTCTTTGTCATCAAACAGAATTTTTAAACAGAGTTGGGTTTTAAGATGGAAGCACTTCTCTTTTAAGACTGTTTCTTATCTTGTGAAGTTGCCCTTGTGGAGGACTCACAATGACAGAACGTCAGCGTAGTAGGGTTGACAGAGGATAGCTGGGGGGAACATAACACAATGTCAATGTTAACAAATATTTTGAAGTTTTCTTTTCACTAGCTCTAATGGCAGATGCGTGAAGGAAAATGAGTAGAAAGTGTTTTAAAATAATAATAGGTGCATAGCAATTAGAGCCATCATTTGGATGCAAGAAATACTTCAATACAATGAAAACAAAATGTGTTTTTAAAGAAATGGAGCCTCAGAATTTCTCAAGGAATTAAATGCATTTAGTATGGGGATGTATTTGACAATCAGTAAATTATGTAGGAAGTCACATGACCTAGGTTACAGCAGCTTCTTTGAATCTGTTTTAACTATTAGTTGACAAGTTATGTCTCTCTGCTGTAGTTTTCATTCCTTATCTGTGAAATGTAGGGAGGAGGGGCTCTGATTTCCATATTCGTTTCCACAGACTGTCATAAAATATTACCATAAATTTGGTAGATTATACCAACAGAAATCTATTCTCTTACAGTTCTAGAGACTGGAAGTCCAGAATCAAGGTGCTGCCTCTGAAGGCTCTAGGGAAGAATCTTTCTTGTCCCTTTAAAGGTTCTCCAGGTCCCTAGAAGCCCTCGGCACTCTTTGGTCTGTAGACACAGCACTCCAGTATCTGGCCCCATCACCTTCTCTGGCTCCCCAATGCTTCCACATCTGTGCATCTCAGGGTACCCTCACCTCTTTTTTAAGGACATCAGTCATTGAATTTAGGGTCTGCTCTAAATCAGTATGACCTCATTTTAACTAGTTACAACTATAAATACTCAATTCCCCCCAGAAGGTCACCATCTGAGGTTCTGAGTAGGGTTGGATTTTGAGGACAGAATTGAACCCACTGCAGTTGGCAGTGCTATAATACTAAAATACTAGAATAATTCTTATTCCTTTGTCTCCTCACCAACTGAAGGCAGGCAAAAAAAAAAAAAAAAGGCAAGAGTGTATCTTGATTTTTTATGCACTTGGTACATAAGGATGGAAACAAATTAATTATTTGATCTTAGCATTTGCTTGTAAAGCAAGGGCTGTTATTACAATATCTAGTGCTAGTTAACCAGGTAGTTAAAAAATATGGCACTGGCAGTATTCAAATCAGCTTTAGTCTTTCATAATAATAAAAATAGCCACAGTCAAAATGCTTGCCCTAAGAAACAGGAGGAGAGGGATAAATCCAAGCCTATAACTACTAACTAAAAAATTAATCCAAACACATCCTGTTACTGATAGGCGAGTGAAATTGTCTTCACACACACCAATAGCTGTGCCATCTAACCAGAACCATCCGTCAACTACCACATCTATGTTTTTCTTTCCCAGTTTACATTATTACCATTTAGAATGACCAAAAACAATTTACATCACAGCTGGGATTTGATAGCCTTCTTTTATTTATGAAGGGTTAGAGATATTTTATTTCTTCCTGGCAATGTTCTATTCACAACCTTTTAACTTTGCGTTCCAAACAGAGTTTGTTAGAATAATTCTACATGAATTACATTTATTATTTATTTATTTATTTTCGGAGACAGAGTCTTATTTTGTTCTCTTGGTTAGGTGTCATGGCTTCATAGCTCACAGCAACCTCATGCGATTCTCTTGTTTCAACCTCCCAAGTATCTGAGACTACAGGTGCCTACCACAATGCCTGACTATTTTTAGAGACAGGGACTCATGCTGGCTGCAGATTGGTCTTGAACCTATGAGCTCAGGCAACCCACCTGCCTTGGCCTCTCACAGTGCTAAGATTATAAATCTAAGCCACCATGTCTGGCATGAATTATGTTATGTAATAGAAATTTTCTGATTTTAAGAAGCTAACATATCTAACAAACATTCTCCATAAATTGTTTCACATGATGAAAAGTACTCTATGAATTGGATATTTTAAATTTCCCCATTTTGAGAATGAAACAACTGAGGCTAAGGGGAGTAATTAAACTCTCCAAGATCACAAACCTACTGAGCGAAGATGTGTAAATACAAGACCAGGCATAGCCCATGTACTTGACCAGGATGTCATGGTCTATCTCATACTCATTTAAATCTGAAATTTGCACACAGGCTGCTAATAATCCCAGGACTTTCCTGGTCTTAAACCTTGTGGAGGGTTTCTCTGTCCTTGACCTTGGGCATGTCCCTCGGTCCCCAGTGGTTCAGTTATATTTCTATTCCTTTTAAAGACAGATATCCTTTGCTATCTCTCTTCTAGGACACTAGTCTAAGTCTTGGATCTGGCTTAGTTTCTGAATCAATAATCTCAAAAGGGCCCCACTCTCTTGGGCTACTTTCTTGCCCAAGAGAGTATTTTTTGTTTATATAAACAAAAAATACAGGAGTATTTATTGTTTGTTTGTTTTCTGTCAGTATTTCAGGATTTTGTTACTATTCTCAGAATGGGGAAACAGGATAGTAACAATATGGTTCTAGGCTCGCCCGTAGCACAGCCACATGCACTGAGGGTGGCAGGTTTGAACCCAGACTCAGCCAGCAAAACAATGACAACTGCAACAAAAAATAGCTGGGCACTGTGGCAGGCACCCATAGTCCCAGTTACTTGGGAGGCTGAGGCAAGAGAATTGCTTAAGCCCAAGATTCTGAATAATATCTAAAAGTCTTTTCTTCTCCTTCTCCTTCTTTTAGAGATAGGGTTTGGAGTAGAGTGCTGTGGCTATTCACAGGAGCAACCACTGCACTGCACACTACACCCTCAAACTCCTGGCCTCAGCCTCCTGAGTTGCTGGGGCTGCAGGGTTACACTACTGCACCCAGCTCCAAAAATCATTTCACTTAAAGGATGGCTTAACTCAGCTCCCCAGAACTGGAATGGTCAGAGCCTAAGTTGGCTTGGATAGAGCCAAATCCATCTCAGTTTGAATATTTTTTGCTTATTCTTCTTCCCCTGAGGGTCTGATCATTAATACTATGGAATACGCAAAACCAGGCTGACCCTGGTTTAGGATCCCCAGAGCAATCTTTGGATGCTGTCTGCCCATCTTGTGCTTAAACGTGGAGAAGTGCACAGTCCGCACGTTTTCCTTGTGCTCCGAGGAGGTCATAAGTCAATTCTCCTCCTGTCAAGTCCTCAAGTCTTGTCCACAGTCGAGTTAGCTGCAGCCTTAGGCTTGCTTTATTCCGCCTTCCCAGGTTTCACCTTTGCAACTCTCCTCTCTTGGGGTTCCACTAAATTACTAATATCGCTGCTTTGACTCTGCTCCACTTAACAGTTTCATTAGAGGAGGAAGAGCGCAGGGGACACTGGTGGCCCAGTACCAGGGAAAGATCAGTCCCTCGAAAACAGACTAAGGAGAAACATCTCACTGACAGCAGATTTCTTTCCAGGTCATCATTTTCTAATAGGTGGTGAGCACAAAATCAGTGGCAATGTTTTCGGTGATGTATAGATGAATACAACAAATACTTAAGACTACACCTTTACTATAAACTCACAAGTACTCTTTCACACCTGTGCTTGCTTACTGCTTCTTAGGGCAGGGAAAAGCTGATAAAATGAGCAGACGTAAAGGAGAGAGAAACACTAGATAGTAATATAAATAGCAAGGGAAAAACGTGGGACGCTACCATGTCAATGCAGAACGTAGAAAAAACATTGAAATCATGAAAGAGACATGTACTTTTAGACTTTGATGTGAGATGGTTCCTGTACTAAATCACCTTGGACAAAGTTAGCCTAATCCCTGTGGCCTGCCCTGCTTTCTTAATTCATGAAGATGGAAAGTCATTCTCAATGTGCATTGATGGAGAGATAATAACATGTCCATAACACATGGCTGATAGATTTCAGCTCACTCTTCTCTCCGCCCCCACCCACTAAAATAATCAGACATACTAAGTGATGTTTACAGGTGACCTCAGGCCTATAAGTATTTCCCTTTCTCCTCATTTCTGCTTTTTTTCTTTCTCTTCCTCAGAAGATCTCTGTCAGTCCTTGAAATCAAGATTTATTCTGTGAAGACTTTTGGATGTATATTATGAAGGAAAAAAACCCCAAAACTTTAAACTCTTTTAAAGTCTGTTCTAAGCCATTTTGTTTATTTTGGAAGATGGGAATTGGTTGTTCATATCTTCCAATGGCTGTTTAGAAGCTCTGTCACAAGAGGGTAACTACTTAAAGAAATGAAAAACATGATGCCCTTTTTAGAAAAAAAAAAATATATATATATATATTTATATATATCTGCCTGTCAATGAGTATAAAGTCGTGTCCCAGTAATCCTGAGTAGTTTCTTAGCAATTTTTCAGTTCTCTTCAGTGATAAATTTTTTATAAGGAATGTAATTCAGTGGTTCTAAAATTTACTTTTGAACTATCTGTATAAGTAAAAAATTGATTTTTATAGGAATATGAATTGTTAGGCTTAAAATTATGGGATAATTGACTGAAGCAGCAATTATTTTAATAGTTGGCTCTGTGTATAGTTTTCAATGATTTTTTGCATAAAGTATGTGCATTTCTTAAAATTTTAATTTTATATTCAACAAAGAACTTGTTTGCAAAACACTTTTCACAGAAAAACCCAGGGTAAACTTTAAATTTAAAACTATATGGTTAATAAATATCTATAGAAATTTCTGTATCCTGTAGGTTTTAGATCACAGACATTAGATAAAGAAAGAAATTAATGTTATGACTCTAACCTGTTCTACCCATCCTTTTGTGATGCTATGTATTTAATAGAATTGAAAAAGAAGGAAAGAGTCTAAGGCAGTATCAGTACTCAGGAGATAGGATAGTTACTAAAGAAGCTTAGAGATGCTTTCTTATGGAGGTGATGACCTACTCATACCAGGATTTGGGGTTGAAAACACTCTAGAGATACTGTAAGGAGGAGAAATCTCTGAGGCCAATGTAAGTGGTTTGGGACTCATCAGTGGAAGAAGACCCCAACTCTCTAATTTCTAGGAAGACAACATCACAATATTCTAATAAGTTGACTTAATAAACTAAAAAAGAAATTGTCTCTCTTAGAATTAGAAATATATCATACTTTGCAAAAAGAAATCTAGTAAGCCTTCCATGTAACCATAAGACAATAATCACTGACTAAATTCGAACTCTTGACGATCTTCAAAAATCATAACAGTGAACAAGTAGGGCAAAGAAAACGTCCACAGCCAATGAACAAAGCACACCAATTCAATTTGCATATAACTGGAGCCCAAACCCAGATGTCTGCGTTGGTAGACATGAGGGCAAAAAAAATCACATCATCATTTCCATAAACTCAGAAAAAAACAAATTCTCAAAATCACTTCACAGTAAAGGAATTTATGAATGCTTTTTTAACAAACCACTGTATTTAAGCAAATCAATCAATCAATCAATCAATAATCACCTCTCTGGATTTGTGGATCAATAAAAATTTTAGTCAAAAGCCAGCATCTTCATAGGGAAGCAATGACTGATTTCCAACCAAAAATAGGAGCTTTGCAAACCCTCTGAATATCTCCACCCTTACTTGATATTTTAACGGAGATAATATCAATAGAACCAGATAGGGGAAAACAATTAGAGGTATAAAATTGGAAAGAATAAGTACAACCATCTCTTTGTGTCGATTATAACATAGCTGAAAAAGCCAAAAGAATTGGTTTTAATATACTGTATACAATAAGAGTTCAGTAAAATAACAGATTTATATGTTAATCAAATATTTGATTAACATAGATGTCTGTCAACTTTATATATCTGCAAACAATAACCAGTTGGAAGAGATAGTGGAAGAGAAAAATCCCATGTACAGCAGCAAATTGAATGATTAAATAGCTAGGAATTAATTTGATTAAAATTATGCAAAATATAAAGACAGTTCTTAAATTTCCTAAAACATTCACCAGGACTGGAAAAATAGAAGGAGAAACCATATTTTTAGGTAGGTTAAATCAATATTATCAAAATGTCAATTATCTCCAAGTTACGAAGATACAACATCATTTGTATAATGACAATAAGTGTAGTAACTTATTATCCAAAGCTAGAAAAGTTTACTGCAATATACCTATTTAAAATGACTAAAAGAAAAACCTGAAAAAGATGAGTAATGTGGGGACAAGATAGGCAAGATCTCATGAACTGAAACATATAAAGAATCCTTTGTAATATGCTTTTTTCAAAACCTGTAGGTGATGTCAATCGAATAAACATCACAATGTTTTAGAAGAGAAACATCCAGAAGTTAAACATCAATCCAGGTGCATAAGAAAACATGACGTGAGTTTTCAGGGACATCTGAAGTCACTAGGGAAAGTAAACTTTTTAATCAGAAACGTTGGGGCAACTGGATGAGAGTCATTTACACAAAGATGAAGTAGGATCTAGATCCCACCCTCCACCCTGAATACCTCCAAATAAATTAGAGATTTTTAAAAAATACAAGTTCCAGATGAAACACAGATGGATTACTCTATAGCCAAGGAATGAATGTCAACTTTTTAGCATTCAAAATCTGGTAGCAACAAAAGACAAGGCTGACACATTAAATCTTAAATGAGAATAAAACAAATAAATGACACACAAAAAAATGCACATTATATTACAGGCAAATCACTTATCCTTTTAGCATAAAAAATTCCTAAATATGAAAATAAAAATGGTCAAACGTTGTAATAAAAATTTGGGCAGAAAATGTGAATAGCGTTCCAGAAAAAAAGCTAAGAAAATGACATTTAAGCTTATGAAAATATTATCAGTCTTCTTCATAATTAGATAGATATCTAGTTTGATTAGGTATACAAATCAAACTACAAAAGGAAGCAATTTCTCACCGAATAAATTGACAAAGATCCAAAAGTTTTACAAAGAGCTCTGTTGGCTGTGCTATGGAGAACCAGACCCCCTCTAACACTGCTAGAATTCTTGTCAACGGCATAAGTCCTATAAAGGAGAATTTGGCAATATCAAACAAAATTACATATGCATTAACCCCTCGACTCAGCATTCCCACTATAAAGATATCATCTAGGAGACAAAGAAAACCATCCAGGTATGAAATACAAGGCAAATAGTTCCTCATAGCAGAAACATTTGAAATAGCAAAAGGCTGGAATCACTCCAAATGTTCAGCATTAAGAGGGGCTGGTTTAATGAACTACTGTACTTCCACTGAAGAGTGTATCACACAGCTATAAAAAAAGAATGAAGACTAGTATTTATGTACTGAAGCAAATGATCTCCAAGATATGTTCAATGAAATTTTTAAAGAAGCTGGAATATAAACATACATATGCATGCATTTGCTTAAGGAAACAAGAAATAATACAAATATTTACTTACAAAGAGCATAGGAAATAGAAAAGATCATTTCTCTGAAAAGAATTTTAAGGATTTTTCTCTTTTAAACTATGTAAATTATTTTATTTACTTATTAAACTACACTCTGGTATCTCTTTAGAATGTATAACTCTTTTGCCTTTTATTTACTAAACCATAAATAAATTATGAGCTATAACCTAAAATTAAAAAAAAATTTAAAACAGAGTAAAACAAGTAAGTCTCTACACTGTATATTATAGGACAAAATAAACTATAAAAAAGTCTTTTTTTTTTTTGAGACAGAGTCTCATTTTGTTGTCCTCAGTAGAATGCTGTGGCCTCATAGTTCACAGCAACCTCAAACTCTTGAGGTCAAGTGACCATCTTGCCTGAGCCTCCCAAGTAGCTGGGACTATAAGTGCCCACCACAAGGCCCAGCTAATTTTTAGAGATGGGGGTCTTGCTTTTGCTTAGGCCAGGCTTGAACTCCTGAGCTCAGGTGATCCACCCTCCTTAACCTCCCAAAGTGCTAGGATTACAGGAATAAGCCACTGTGCCTGCCTATATAAAAATGTCTTCAATTTCACTTATTGGTTTTATTTTTAGTAGCACTATTGATATAATTATGAAATATAGGATAAATCAAACAAGTAATACTATTAAAAACCAAATTTTTGATGCAAGAGGAAAGAAACCAAAGAACTTAAATAAATCCTATAATATCAAATGTATATTAGGAATATCACATAGAGTTATGAATCTGTCTATAAATATATATAAATACACACACACACACACTGTATCTATCTCTATGTATCTATCTCTTTCCAACTTTGTTCATCAAAATGGCCTAGAAGCAATGACAGAGTAGTAGCAACGAGCATCCCTAGGACTGGTTTCTAAAATGCATTTCTCATTCAAAGGACTAAAGCTCCTTAAAAAAAATAGCTGCTATCAGGTCTAAAGTGGGAAATGGAAGAGGAGAGGATAGGCAACCGCTTGGTAGAAGTGCTTATAAAGTAATAGGAACTTAACTAAGGGACACGGTGCCAGCAAGCCAATTTGGAAACAATTTGACCATCAACAATAAAAATGACTATAACTGACTGGAAACATTAATAAATAAAAATATGTGAAGCTTTGGTAATTCTTTTTGCCTAAAGGCAACCCCTCCAACAAATTATTAATACTTACCAATCCCAAGGATAATACATGCATTTGTGGACAATGTGCACGGGTGGGCACACATGCATGCACACACTCACACACACAACCGTACAGTGGGAATATCGGGCTGTCCCTCCCTATACCAAATGATCCACCTCCTCATCCCTAATTGGGAAGGACAACTTGGTGTTTTATGTTTTCCAGTGGTATAGATTTTGAAGACAATTTCATTCTCTATTTGGCATTCTTAAAATGCTAAACTGAATATGCAATCTTTTATTTTTTAACTTAATTTTTATTAAATCATAACCGCATACATCTACGGGGTACAATGTGATGATTGGATATATGATGTGGAGTCTTTAGATAAAACTGATTAACATAACTAGGACTTTTATTTTTTGTGGTGAGACATTTAAAATTTACTCTTAGTTGTTTTGAAATGTTCTTTTGTATTCTGTACATTAGGGGAGATACCACCAACTACCCTCCCTTCGCTCATCCCTTTCCTCTTTCTCCCCTCCTCTCTCCCTCCATTACCCTCCTTCTTTGTGGACTATATTTGTGTTTTATCATTTGTATGAATGTGTAAGTGATTATATATTGATTCCATAATAGTACTGAATACATTGGATACTTTTTTCCCCCATTCTTTATATACTTTACAGAGAAGAATATGTTCCAGCTGCATCCAGGTAAACATAAAAGATGTAAGGTCTTCATCATTTTTATGGCTGAATATTGTTCAAGGTATACCATAATTTGTTAATCCATTCATGGGTTGATGGGTATTTGTGCTGCTTCCACAACTTGGCAATTATGAATTGGAGTGCAATTCATAATTCTGGTGCAAATGTCTTTGTTGTAAAATGATTTTTGGTGATCTGGGTAGATACCTAGTAATGGAATTGCAGGATCAAATGGTAGATCAACTTCTAGCTCCTTAAGAATTCTCCACACTTCTTTCTAAAAAGGGTGTATTAGTTTGCAGTCCCACTAGCAGTGTAAAAGTGTTCCCTTCTCTCCACATCCATGCCAACATCTGTAGTTTTGGGATTTTGTGATGTGGGCCAATCTTGCTGGGGTTAGGTGATATCCCAAAATGGTTTTGACTTGCATTTCTCTGATGATTAAAGACGATGAACATTTTTTTTCACGTGTTTGTTGGCCATTCACCTGTTATCTTCTGAGAAGTTTCTGTCCAAGTCTCTTGCCCACAAAGAAATGGGGTTGTTTGTTCTTATGCAATCCCTATTTAAATACCAATGTTATACTTTAAAGATCTTGAAAAAATAGTACTTTGTTTTATACGGGACGAGAAAAAACTTGAATAGCCAATACCTTATTTAGAAATAAAAATAAATCAAGAAGTATCACGTTATCAGACTTCAGGTTATATTACAAATCTATAGTGATCAAACAGCATGGAACTGGCACAAAAATAGAGATGTAGATATATGGAACAGAAAAGACAATCTAGAGATGAACCAGGTCACATATCATCATTAGATTTTTGATAAGCTTAACAAAAGCACACATTGGAGAAAAGATTCCATATTTAACAAATGGTGCTGGGAGAACTGGCTGGCAATCTGTAAAAGACTAAAACTAGACCTTCACCTTTCATCACTAAACAAAAATTGATTCTCACTGAATAAAAGATTTAAACTTAGGACATAAAACTATAAAAATACTAGAAGAGAGTGCAGGGAAAACACATGAATATATTGGCCTGGGAAAATATTTTATGAGGAGGAACCCCGTGGCAATTGAAGCAACTCCAAAAATATATTACTGGGTTCTGATCAAGCTAAAAAGCTTCTGCACAGCTAAGGACATTGTAAGTAAAGCAAATAAGCAGCCTTCAGAATGGGAGGAGATTTCTGCAGATTATGATTCTGACAAAGATCTGATAACTAGAATCTACATAGAAGTCAAGTTAATCAATGAATATACAATCTTTTAGTTCTAACTTCTTGTTTACAGAAAATACAAAGTATAGAGAGAAAGTTTAATAATTAATAGACAGGAAAATTCAAAGTATAAAACAGTCTATGAAATAATTGGCTAGGTCTTTCCAAAGAATTCTTATCATAGGATGAACAAAAACAAAAAATATTATCACTGATTTAAAAACAATTATAAACCACAGCAATGAAATAGGATGTGTGAATCTTGATTGGTTCATTGTTGAGGGTAAAATTTATAGAGGAAAAAGCAAATAAAGAAATTCATATTTGGCCTAAATATTTGGTAATGTTAGTAGATTTTAGAATTACAATGATAATATTGTAGTCATGGAGAAGAATCTTCTAATTCTTAGAAGATGCATTTTGAAATTTTTAGAGAAATAGTGTCATGGTATCTAAAACTTGCTTTCAAATAATTCAACCAAAAATATTGATAAAACAAAGATGGAAAAATGTTAATTTTTTATATGCTAGATATACATTTTCCTTGTAGTATCCTTTCAAATTCTCAGTATGCTTTAAATTTTTTATCTTAAATAACTGGGATAAAAATCTCACACAGAACTTGTTACCCTATTGACAGGTCATGTAAAAGTTATCCATTTACATGGTCAATACTTCATACCATTTGGTTTTAAATAGAAATTAGAATAAATGCAACTCAGCCTTTCTAAACTTAATTTTTTGTTATTAGGTCTTCCCTTTCAAGGTATTACTTTCTCTCTTAACACACCATAGGACAAGAGAAAATGAATACAGTTATCATTGTTATGCCGCTAAGTCATGAAACAGCATGGACATTCCAGGTACGCAGTGCCAAAGAGGTGGTGAAACTAAACTCAGCCCTGTCTCCTAAGGAGTTGTTTTGTCTTTTTGTCTTGCATCAGCCCAAGCAGTTGGAATTTTTTTGGCTTAACTTAAAGGAGGGTGAAATAAACAACTGGGCCTCAGAAAGGCCAAGAAGCCTGGGAAGCAGAAATATCCTGCATCAAAGTTACAACGTGTTCACTCCGACTGCTTTATCACTCCAGTCATGATTAAAATTCCCAGAGATCACTGGGCCCAGCGTAGGCTGCACACTGTGTTGCTCATCCTTTTTGATTGACAACAATGCTGTGGCCTCTGGGGGAGGAATAGGCCTGCGTGAAAATAAGATCAAAGTATCTTCACAGATAAAAGTCTCTGGAATAATACAATCTCAGGAGTCATCCATCAATAACATATATAATGTAGGATTTTGAAAAACCTTTGATTATGTTTTTTGTTTGTTTGTTTTGTTTTTTTTGCAGTTTTTGGCTGGGGCTTCATTTGAACCCACCACCTCCGGTATATGGGGCTGGTGCCCTACTCCTTTGAGCCACAGGCGCTGCCCCTTGACTATGTATTTTTAATTATTTTTTATTAATACACATTCTTTTTTAGAGTAGTTTTAGGTTTACAGCAAAAATGAGTGGCATATGCAGGGAATTCCCATATACGCCCTCTCCTAACACAGTCTTCTCCACTATCAATATTTCACTCCTCAATGGTTGGTTTGTTACAATCAAGGAACCTACTAACTGGGCTCAGGATACAATGCCCCAAGCAGTGGTATTTGGGCACTTGAGAAAACCAGCAGAAGCAGGAATGCTACGCTCACCTTCCCCTCTTCCTGGAAGCAGGCCATGAAAGCTAGGTCTTCTTCCTATTTTCTCCACTGAAGACACCCATGGGACAAGTATCCTGCCTTGAACCCAGAGGGAATGGATGTCACACTGAAACGCAAAGAATCTGAACAGACCTTGCTAAGTTCCCTTATTATCATTAGATCTAACTGTACGTGACTGCCCATAAAAATGCGCAAATTTCCTTGTTTCTCGAGGTGTTCATTTTTGAAGGCTCCCACATCACATAGAACTTATATTAAATAAATAAAGTTTTATGCTTTTTCTCCTGTTGGTCTGTTTTTTGTTATAGGGTTTCAGCATGAACATTGACCCATGATTATTACTCAAGTCTATGGTTTACATCAGGGTTCACGCTTGGTATTTTATATGCTATTAGATTCTTTATTTTTATTTATTTGACTTATTTTAGAGGGCCCAGAATGGTCACAAACTCCTGGCCTCACTCAGTCCTCCTGCCTCAGCCTCCTGAGGAGGTAGTTTTATAGGCATGAGCAACTTCCCTGGGCTGTGGGCTTGGACAAATATACCACGTATCCAGCATTGTAGTGTGACAAAGAATAGCTCTAGTGCCTTAAAAATCCTCTGAGCAAGGCTTCTTCCTCCTTGCCTCACTAACCCCTGACAACCATAAATCTTTTTGCTGTCTCCATGGTTTTACCCTTTCCAGAATGTCATAGAGTTTGAATCAGACATTCTGTACTTTTTCAGATGGCTTCTGATTTCACCTCGCAATATACATTTAAGTATGACCACGCATATTTTTAAGTTGGCATCTCAAATTTTTCATCATGAATTTCAATTATTTCAAAGGATATAACTCCCAGGATATTAGGAATATTAACACTTAAAAATAAAACTGTTGTATTTATTCAAAGACAGTTTCAAAAATAGGCAAAAGCATGACTCTCATACAGATGTAAAAAAACGTAAAATCCTCATACTCATGTTATAAAGATTTTGCTTATTAATGAGGAAACTGAGAATATGTTATAACCAGATTTAAGGAGAATCCTAAAAATAGATATATGTGTAAATTAGGAATGTTGAAATGAACATACAAATGGAGGCCAAACTCTTTTTCTATTCAGGAAGGAAGGGTATGCCTCCACTGGCTATAATTTATTAGCATGTCTAAAAAGAATTATTTTACATTGCTTCTTAGTTAACTACAACTTAAAGAGGTATAAAATAGAGAATGCTTAGTTTTTTTTCTGTACATAATCCTTTTTTATTTTCCCTTGAGACAAGGTCTTGCTCTGCTGCTGCTGCCCAGCCTGCAGTGCAGTGGTGTAATCATAGATCATCACTATAATGCCTCCCACCCTCCCACCTCCTCCCACCTCCCACTCCCAAGTAGCTAGAACTACAAATGTGTGCCACCATGCCCAGCTGATTTTCAAAAAATTATTTTCGGTAAAGTCTGAGGTGCCCAGGCTGTTCTCAAACTCATGGCCTCAAGCAATCCTCCCACCTTGGCTTCCCCAGGTGCTGGGATGACAGGGGTGAGCCACCATGCTCCACCTACACCACTCTTTAAAATGAGACTCTGAAACCCACAACAATTTGAGGCATACCTTCATATATTAAATATTTAAAATGCATTTCTGTTTAGAAAATTATCTTGCTTTTTATGTAATTTATCTTGTAACATTTTACTTCACACTTTTCCCTCAAAATAAATATGTATTGAAATTACTTTAAATTTTTTTCTAGGCTTAGTAGGCTCTAAAAGCTAACAATTTGGGTAGGATTAAGTTAGAACTATAAATAATATGATCGATAAGCTTATAGTTATATATGAGTTTTGAAAAATAGCTATTAAAAGCAAAATGTAAAATTTTATTGACCGTCTACCTTTCCATGCAATAGACTACGGGGGTGGGGATATTATACTGGTTCTTAACATCAAATTATATATGTATTTTGAAAGATTTTTTTGTTTGTCACCCCAGAACATTTTTTCTCCCTTTTGGAGTAATTATAAGATTAGCATGTGGGATGAATAAAACTATCTACATTTCTTTGCAAATTGAGGGTACATTATGATAATGGAGGATCACAAGGGGAATCTTGGATGGATCGGTTTTAGGAAAGAATTCATAGGAAAAGTTCATGATTTTGGAATCAAATCTCTTTAAATTCTCCATGTTTTCCATGATTGGAAAATCTCTGTGTAAACTCAGGTCTTAATGCACCGCAGGCTGCTGCTCTAACCCACCCAAAGTTAATTTAATTAGAGATAGTCTCCTTTCTCATATTTGTCCCCTTTCTTCCCTTTAATTGTAATTGCTCTTCACGATGTGTTGTTCATAATTAATAATAATTAATAAACAAACTTCACTATCATGAAAATTCTGGAATAGATCTCTATGTGAGATTATGGATTTTTCATATAGTGAATGAGCTTTCATAATTTCACTTTGTTTTTCACTCTGCTTTAAAGCTACCTAATTTGTTATCTGTGGTAAACATTGCTTTTTAAATAATAGCAGTGTTAACCAGAGCTGTATTGATGGTCCACATTATGTCACACATTGTACTAAGATGTATCAGTCAGTCCTCATACATTTTAATCTCAATTTTACAAGTGAACGTACCAAGCTTGGTTTAGCAAAATAGCATCCCTTGTCCAAGGTCACACAACACAACTAATAAAACAGCATTCAATGCACATCTGACTTCACATTTTGTGCTTTTAATCATGGCAATATGTGGTTATGCTCATGTGATTTCAAGTTGAAATTTCATTCTTCTGTGTTTCAGGGGCCCTAATAATCTCTGTATTATATTAGTTTATTGCATATTCGAATGAATCAGTCTTACAGAATGTTATTCAAATTCTTCACCTCTGAAATACTTGATTTGAACAAGGTGATTCTGAGGTTCACTTCCAGTACTGAAGTTCTATGGTTCTGTAACTTCTTTTTTTAGTCTGCCGAATATTGGAAGTGTTTCCCACAGAATAATTATTAGAACAACAAAACCAATCTGCTTATCTTCTCTTTGATAAAAGCAGCTTCTCCAAACTCAACCCAGTTGTTACTTTATTCTGCCTTTCGCCTCTTGCTACTCTCCCTCCTTTCCACTTTGTTACATGTCTGAGCTGTCTTTTAATTTTATTTTTTCCATTTCTGCCCCTTTACTGGTCACTGATTTGCCAAGAGTCAAGGAGACCTGCCAACCAATTATTTTGAAACTTGGCCTTATTTCTTGTTAACCTTTTCAGCAAAGCAAGGCTCTCTCATACCATTAAGGAAGGCATTGGCTCTTTGCAGGAGCTATTTCCTTATGAAATTAGGAAATTAGCTATTTCCTTTTAAAATTACATTTTAAAAGAGAGAAAAGGCCTGCCCAATAGTTCCCTCATTCATCTGCCCTGATAGCTGGCACACTGGCTACTGTAGATACCCTTTTACCTAAAGGTACTGAGATTTTGGTAAGATCCTTCTAAACTACACACATGATAAGTGAATGAAGGGAAGGGAATGGGATGTGGAGGAAAATGAGTGTAAACTATAATCACTTATGAAGTTATTAAAATGATTTCACTTAAATAACCAATTCACACAATCATAGAGACCCTGGGGGAGCAGAACACCGACCAGGTCAATTTTGAGTGTTGAGACTGGAGAGTGCCTGATGAAGTGAGGGGTAGAATAACTCTTGGGATGCAGGGAACAGCTTGAGGGCATGCTGGTGAAATGACAAATGGAACTGGGAACTTTGCCTACTTAACAATTTCGCCCAAGGCCAGCCTATCTATGGAGGTCATCTTTTTCAACCCCAGACCTGCAGACTTGATTGCATCGAAACCGCTTAGGACAGTTGGGTTCCTATTCAATACGGAAATATGTCCACTGAAGGAGATCCAATAACCTTGGACCAGAGAAAATTTATCACAAACTGTTTACTCCACATTTTTGAAAGCATAAATACCCAAAGCGAGGCAATAACGACAACTCTTTTGAAACTACGCCATCGCCACTCTCCGAGATGACCCAGGCGCTGCACAAGCAATAACAACACAATACGCTTGCTCCCTTGCAAATTAAGCTGTGAAGATCTGCCTCAAACCTTCCACAGAGATTTTTCAATGAAAGGGGAAGTGTCTGCATATTCAGCCCTTTAGTACACTAACAGCACCAAGGTTTCTAATTAAAAAACCTGTTCTTACTAAAATAACCCTCAGGCACACACATCTGCAGCGGAAACCCCCACTGATAACTGAATTTCAGCTCTTTTAGAAGGGTAAGACCTTTGAAGAGGCACTGGGTGACGGATGAGAGTGTGGAGGAACATCGCACAGGAGAGTTGCCTAAGTCTAAGCATCTCTGAATTTTTTCAAATGGCGGCTATGTCAGAATACCTAAGTACTCAGTCAAAAGCGGTGTATTAGAAGCTGAAATTGGGAAGATTATAGTTCATTATGCCCACCATCTCATAAACTATTCCTAAAGGGCAGAAACTGGCACAAAAACGTGTCATTAAGAAATGCGGTCTTTTGCTTTTAGCAACGCTTCCTGGCTGGGACTCACCTAACAGCAGTCTTGTTTATTAGAAGCTGCTTTATTCCAGCATGAGGGGCAATAATGTTAACATGGGTGGCAAGATACTAAACTTAAAATATGCACCAGCATGCAGAATTAAAGTAGAGATGCGAGTCCTGGTTGCTCTGTTCACCTATGGAGGGAAATATTAGCACACTGCTTTAATTGGATTTTTCTATGATCAATTTCTGAAAGTAAATCATGCAACTCTAAAATATCACCCTAGGAAGTCAACGCACATGCACACAGCATTAGAAATCCTTTTGTGCGCTTTTATAGTTAAAGAGAGGGATATAGATTACTCGATTTTCATTTGTCAGATTTTTCTTCTTTTTAGAACAGACATGTGAGTCAATCATTCTAAGGTGATTCCTTTTTAAACCTAATCCCACATTCATACAGCAAGCCTTAATGAGTCCACTAGGAGTAAACAAATTAGTCTCCAGGATGTATTATGCATTAATTAATCAAACTAATAGTATTGTATAATGTGCAATAGATGAAAATTAGCTCTAAGCACAATACTCACATGTAAGAGGAGAACAGGAGAGAAAATATGGAGTAGTAATGAAAAATCAGTTCCTACAAATGTAAGTTATACAGCTCTGCTTTCTCTGTACACATTTCAGGCCCTTTACTGAGAAAGAGCATGAAAACACGGCCTTTGCGGCTGAGATACTGATGTGACATAGAAGGGGGAAGAGGGAGGGAATAACATCTCCAGGTCTGGAGGAGGGGTTAACAAAGTAGGCTTGCTACCTGTTTTCTAGGACTCAGGAGCAAATAATTACTGCTACAGTTTATTTTATATTTTCTTTAATTATTTATTTATTTTGAGACAGGTTCTTACTCTGTTGTCCTGGCTACAGTGCACTGGCATCATCATAGGTCACTGCAATGTCTAACTCCTGGGCTCCAGGGATCCTTCTGTCTCAGCCTCCAAGCGTAGCTGGGACTACAGGTGCATACCACCATACTTGGCTACTTTTCATATTGTTTGCAGAGATGATGTCTTACTGTATTGTTCTAAGAGTAAGAGGTTTCAAACTCTTAGGCTCAAGTGATCTTCTGGCCTCAGTGTCTCAAAGTGCTAGGATGACAGGCAAGAGCTACTGAACCTGGCCTCTACATTTTTAAATTGGTTGAAAAACTCCATGGAAAAATAATAGTGTATGACACACGAAAACTATAGAAAATTCACATTTCAATGTTCAAAATAAAGTGTAATTGGAACATAGTCAAACATGATATATATTGTCTACAGCTGTCTATATGTTGCAATAGTAGGCTAAATAGTTGTGACAGAGACCTTCTGGCCTACAAATGCAAATATAGTTAGTATTTGGCTCTTTGCAGATAAAAGTTTAGCAATCCTAGCCTAGAGGAAAAAAAGCCCCAGCAAGGATAGCAGTGGTACATAATTTGGTGTAAGAATACACATCTTAAAAATGAGAGAGGAGTGGCGCCTGTGGCTCAAAGGAGTAGGGTGTTGCCCCATATGCCTGAGGTGGTAGGTTCAAACCCAGCCCTGCCCAAAAACTGCAAAAAAAAAAAAAAAAAATGAGAGAAGAAGATAGATAACATCTTGTACAAGACACTAAAAAGATGCCAACATTTTAACCAGATAGGGAGACACATGCCTATAGTCTCAGCTATTTGGGAGGCTGAAGAAGGAGGATTGTGTCATTGAAAAACAAGGAAAACAAAACCAAAAACACATTAGAAAAAAAAAAAATCCATCTTTACTTCTAGCTCTTCTTGACTAATTCCTTAGCCTAATTCTGAGAATAAATCAGACAAACCCCAAATAGACAAATGTGCCCACCTGTGCTTTTCAACATAGCCAAGTTTATGAATGATAAAGGCAGATTGAAGAACTGGTTCAGAATAAAGAAGATCAGAGAGACGGGACAACTCAATTCAACACGTGGCCTTGGACTGGAATGTGGACCAGACTTCTAAAAAAAAATTGGCCATAAAAAACATTAGAAGATTTGGGTGAAATTTAAATAACTTCTGTAGATTAAGTCATGATATTACACCAACATTAGTCTGTTTTTTATAGTTGTAGTGGGGTTAGGTAAGATGATGCCATTGCTCTAGGAAACGCACATGAAAGTATTTTGTGATGACAGGGGCTCCAGGAGTATTTCACAGCCTCAAATGTTTCAGGAAAAAATATGTGTGTATGTCTATGTGTAGTGTTCATGTATATAAACATGAATATATACATAAATATGTGTATGTGTACAGACAACATTTATGCAAAATGATAAAAAGATTTGGTAAAATGGTAACAATGGGGAATTTGGGTAGAATACATAATAGACTACAACTCATAACTTCTTTTGTAAGTGTGAAATCATTTAAAAGTAAAAATTTATTTAAAAATAGGATAAGAACACTTCCCATTGCTCCTCCAGTCTCTTTAACATGAACCACAAATGGCCACATCTCTATCTCCTCTTGACTAGCAGTACTTGGGTTCTCAGTTGTTACTTGGTACTGTGGCTTTGTACTGTAGCAACAAAACTGGTCTGGGACTATCTTTCTCAGATATCCCTTCCTATGGGATTCAGAGGCAGTCTGAGAGATGAGGAATTCACATAGATATGAAAGGTCGAAGGGAAGCTGCAGCTATTATTTTTTGTCTTGAAAATCAGTACAAGCTGCAGGCATTACTGCATCTCACATGCTGTCAGTGATCTGGCAGATCCCCTTGCTGGTATAGGACATCAACCAAATCCATAGGTCCTCCAGCTTCCACCAGACCTCCTCCTTCAGCTTCTCCTAGTCCTTGCTCAGGGTGCATACAATTTTGTGGTGAAAACTTGAGTGCCAGCTACTGCAAGTCACTAGTAGTTGCAGGCTCTGAGAGATTGGATAACAATTATGTCATTTGTCCTTGCTCTCACCCACACCCTGCTCTTCTGCATGCCTGTCACCAACAGCTCCTAGAGTTGTATATGGTCTAATTTCTATTTTTATAATTTTTTTTTGTTTATTTGAGAGAGTGAATCACTCCATTGCCTGGGCTAGAGTACAGTGTTGTGATCATAGCTCACTGTAACCTCAAACTTCTAGACCAGTGGTTCTCAACCTATGGGTCATGACCCCTTTGGGGGTCTCCTGCATATCAGATATTTACATTATGACTCATAACAGTAGCAAAATTACAGTTATGAAGTAGCAACAAAAATAATTTTATGGTTGGGGGTCACCACAACATGAACTGTATTAAAGGGTTGCAGCATTAGGAAGGTTAAGAACCACCATTCCAGGCTCAAGCAGTCCTGCTTCAGCCTCCCAAGTAGCTGGGACTATAGGTGTGTACCGCCATGCCTGACTAATATGTGTGTGTGCATGTGTGTGCATGTGTGTGTATAGAGAAGGGATCTCAATGTCACTCAGGCTGGTCTTGAACTCCTAATCTCAAGTGATCCTCACCCCTCAGCCTCCCAAAGTGCTAGGATTACTGGCATAAGCCACCATGCCTGTGTCCCTATTTTTAAAATTCCTTATTCTATATCACTTAATATTGGCTGTTCTTCTCTGATCAAACTCTGACTCATACCTTGGTTTTCTGAAATACAGTAAAGTTCATGGAGCAAATACTATTTATCTCAACTCAAGTCTCACATCATTACCTTATCCTTTGAAATTATCTCATTATTGAAAACTCCTAGGAGAGTGTACTGAAAACTGAATACTAGATGAAAATGAACAAAATCACTTTGTGTGGCCTACCTTCTTCTGACACACCTCATTTTACTGTGCTTCACTTTATTGTGTTTCAGAGATAGTAGGATTTTTACGAATTAAGGCTTGTGACAACCCTACATTAAGCACGTCTATAGATGCCATCTCTCTAACATGCACTCACTTTGTGTCACATCTTGGTAATTCTTCCAAGACTTCAACATTTGTCATTATTGTTATAAATGTACGGTGATTAGTGATCTTGGATGCAACTATGGTAATTGTTCTGTGGATGGCACTAACTGCACCCACATAAACTTAATCAATAAATATTGTATGGCCATTAACTATTCCACTGAGCTGTCATTCACCTGTCTTTCTCCCTCTCCTAAGCCCTCCCTATTTCCTGAAACACAACAATATTGAAATTAGGCCAATTAATAACCTTACAATGGCCTTTAAGTCTTCAAGTGAAAGAAAATGTCACACATCTTTCATTTTAAATCAAAACTAAAAATGATTAAGCGTAGTGAGGAAAGCATATCAAAATCTAAGATAAGCTGCAAATGAGGCTTCGTGTGTCAAATAGATAGCCAAGTAGTGAATGCAGAGAAAAAGTGCTTGAAATTAAAAATGCTACTGCAGTGAATACATAAATGATAAGAAGGTGACACAGCCTTGGTCCTGACATGGAGAAAGTCTTAGTGGTCTGGATAGATGATCAAGCCAGACACAACTTTCTGGTTAGTCAAAGCCTAGTCTAGAGCAAAGCCTTAACTCTCTTCAATCCTGTGATGGCTGAGAGGGGAGAAAGCTGCAGAAGAAAAGTTTGAACCTAGCAGAGATTGGTCCATGCGGTTTAAGAAAAGAAGCCATCTCCATAACAAAAAAGTGCAAAGAAAAGGAGTACATGCTGATGGTGAAGCAGCTGTAGCACGTTATCTAGAAGATCTAGCTGAGATGATTGATGGAAGTAGCTACATTAAACAACAGATTTTCAGAGTAGATGAAATAGTCCAATGGTAGAGATACCATCTAGGACTTTCATAGCTAGGAACGGGAAGTCAATGCTTCAAAGCTTTAAAGGACAGGATGACTCTCTTGTTAGGCACTAATGTAGCTAGTGACTTGAAGTTGAAGACAATGCTCATATGCAATTCTGAAAATCCTAAAGCTTAAGAATTATAGTAATCTTCCTGTGCTCCATAAATGGAACAACAAAGCTGGGATGACAGCATATCTGCTTATAGCATGGTTTGCTGAATATTTTAAATCTACTGTTGAGACCCACTGCTTAGGAAAAAATAAATAAATAAACTCTGCTAATTGACAATGTACTTATTCATCCAAGAGATCTGATGGAGATGTATCTGGAGATTATTGCTGTTTTCAGGGCTGATAATCTGTTCCACAGTCCATGAATTAAGGAAGGATTTCAACATTAATGTTTTATTATTTAGGAAATACATTTGCTGCCGCAGATAATGATTCCTCTGATGAATCTGGACAAAGGAAATTAAAAAGCTTCTGGAAAGAATTCACCATTCTAGATATAAGATACTGAGAACATTTGTGATTCATAGGAGGAGGTAAAAATATCAGCATTCACAAGAATTTCAAAGAAGTTGATTCTACTTGTGGGGTGCCTTTGAGGGGTTTAAGACAGCAATGGAGGCAGTAAATACAGACGTGGTGGCTGTACTAAGAGAACTAGGATTAGCATTGCAGCCTGACGATGTGATTGAATTGCTGCAATCTCATGATCAAATGTGAATGAATGAAGAGTTGCTTCTTATGAATAAGCCAAGAAAGTGGTTTCTTGAAATGCAAGCTATTTCTGGTAAAGATGTTGTGAACATCTTTATTGTGCTTTGACAACAAAAAGATTTAGAGTACCACATGAACTTGGTTGATAAAGCAATATCAGGATTGGATAAGAGTCCAATTTTGAACAAAATACTATCAAACAGCATCACATGATACAGAGATATCTTTCATGCAAAGATGTTGTCATATTTTATAAAACTGCCACCTGCCATCCCAACTCTCAGCAACTACCACCCTGTTCAGACAGCAGCCATCAACATTGAGACAAGACACTTCACCATTAAAAAATATCATAACTTGCTGAAGATTCAGACATCCACTATCTAATTTTAGCAATGAATTATTTTTATTTATTTTTATGTATTCAATTAAATTAATTCATTAACTTTTTTGACATAGAGTCTCACTCTGTCGTCCTGGGTACAGTGCTGTGACTTCATACCTCACAGCAACCTTAAACTCTTGGTCATGGGCTATCCTCCTGCCTCAGTCTCCTGAGTAGCTAGGACTACAGGTGTCTGCCATAACACCAGTTAGTTTTTCTATTTTTAGTAGAGATGGGGTCTTTCTTTTGTTAAGGCTGATCCCAAACTCCTGAGCTCAAGGGATCCAGCTGCTTTAGCCTCCCAGAGGGCAAGGATTACAGGCATGAGCCACTATACCTGGTCAGCAATAAAGCATTTTTAATGAAGCTATGTATTACCACACGTTCAGACATACTTCTGCTGTACACCTCTCTATGCACTGGGAAACCAAAAATTCACGTGATTCTCTTTATCATGAGATTCAGTTATTGCAGTGGCCTGAAAATAACTCACAGCATTTTTGAGGTTTGCCTGTATATGAAAAGTTTTATGGTGCTCAATTATCTAAGTCCCTAATACCCTGCATGCTAGTCAGCATCCACATTTCTACCAAGGAGAAACTGAGGGTCAGAGAGGATAAGTTAATTGTCCAACATCTCACAACTGACAAAACAGGACTTCACATGCAGTTCTGTTCAAATCTCAAGTTCATATATTTTTAATTGCACCAAGCTGTCATCTTAGGAAAAAGCAGCAGCCTTTTCACCCTCCAGAGGATATTTGCTTTGTGTTTGACCAGCAGTTCACTTAATTCTAATATTTCATTCTTGCTTATTCATATCATTGAGTTATTCCATATTTGTGGAAATATAGCAACTGAATAATATTATCATCTTAAGCTAGTCTGTCTTCCCTAGAAAACAAAATATCAGGAATAGTTGATATGCACAGTGAGAAATAGTGCAAAAGTGTCTACTGCAGAAATACTGAGTCCAAAACATAGACAGTTTTACTCATTTTTCTGAGCTGCAGAATGGTTCGTTACACCACACACACAAAAAATTGTTCTTAGTTCAACACTTCTTTTTTTTTTGAGACAGAGTCTCACTTTGTCACCCTTGGTAGAGTGCTGTGGCATCACAGCTCACAGCAACCTCCAACTCCTGGGCTCTAGCGAGTCTCTTGCCTCCGCCTCCCAAGTAGCTGGGACCGCAGGCGCCCGCCACAGCGCCTGGCTATTTTTTGGTTGCAGCCGTCATTGTTGTTTGGCCGGTCCGGGCTGGGGATTCGAACCCGCCACCTTAGGTGTACGTGGCTGGCGCCCTAGCCGGTTGAGCTATAGGCGCTGAGCCACTAACACTAGTTTTACAACTGCAGAGATTAAATCCTAAAAGAGTACAAAAATCATTTCAAATAAAATCTGGTCTTTTTACCCACCTAGTTTCTTTACTTCTTTAATCTCATCAGAGCACCCAGATTTTTCTTGAAGACTCCCCACTCAACTCTCAGCTCCTATAGTTTGCCTGAGCCTGGCTTCAACCCATCTTAACTAGGAGGGGATGTGTTATCCAGGCCCGGAAAATCACCAAGTACTGCCACACACTTCATGACAATGATGTACTTAAAATGGGCATGTAACCCACGCCAGTTTATTCAGGGCTAATCCCGGAAGAAAGATCATGAAGGAAACACCCTCTTGAATGTGGAGCTAAAAATATTTAAGTCTGTAGTTGCAGAGGTCCACACAGAAGTACGAATAAGTTCTAAGTCAACACAGAAGAAAGAAAAGATAAGATGAACAGAAAGATAGTTTTCTGTTACTTGAGGACTAGGAGTCAGCTATATTTGAAGCAACAACCTTGAAATTTTCAGTTGGATGTAAAACAGATTTCCTCTTTCTCTCCCTAGATCTCTCTCTCATCTCTCCTCTTTCCCTCACTCCCTCCTCTCCTCCCTTTCCTTCTCTTCTCCACTCTTTTTTACTCTCCTTTTCACTAAACTTTGGAGTTGAAGGCCCTAAAAAAAATACACATCCAATTTTCCTAATCTTAACTATAGAAACTGGAACCTAGCTTTACTAATACTCGGCAGACAAACCCTTCTGCACTAGATAAGCTACCTACTTAGGTAGCTACTTAGGTAGCTTATCTCCACTTTCCTTTAACTTGAGATCTCCTCCCAAACCAAGCATCCATTCCTATATTGCTTCCCTAGAGGATTTTCTCACTTGAGTATCCATTGGAAAAAATTATATGGAACCCGGTATTTTTTTTCTAAGCCGTGTATTTGTATGTGTAGTATAGAGGATACCAATAAGGCAAGATTAATTTGATTGCTATATTTCTCTTAACGAAATCCAGTTGGTTTATGCTATAATCAAAGCCCAGAGATTGAATTATAACAGCACCCATCAGTGTCTCCCTTAATCAACTGTTTTTACTATGTTTAAGGAAGATTTATAATTAAAAACAAGGTTTTTTTTTTGTTTTTTTTTTTTGAGACAGAGTCTCACTATGTCACCCTTGGTAGAGTGCTATGGTGTCATAGCTCACAGCAATCTCAAACTGCTGGGCTTAAGTGATTCTCTTGGCTCAGCCTCCCAAGTAGCTGGGACTACAGGTGCTCATCACAATGCCTGGCTATTTTCTGGTTGCAGTTGTCATTGTTGTTCAGCAGGCCCAGGCTGGGCTGGAAGCCGCCAGCCTTTGGTGTACGTGGCTGGAGCCCTGCTCATTGAGCTATGAGCACTGAGCCTAAAAACAAATGTTTTTAAACTGTTTCTATGTGGGCTTTGCTTTTCTTTTCTTTTTGTTATTGTTCTTTTAAACTGATAAATCCTGTACAGTAGTGTGGCAGGAATTTACTACAGCGTGATGAAAGAGAACCGAGAACATTTTTGTCTGAATGATGAAGAAGCAAGCAATCTTTAATTTATAGCAAAATAAAACTGATGCTGTATTGTACCACAAAACTGTCAATTGAATTATCACAGAATAAGCTGTCCAATGTTTACGTGTATGTAACTGATATGTTGAATAAGCAAGATGTGCAGAGTGCAATCAGAAAACAACTTTATTCTCCCTTAGTCTCCACTGCTTGTTCAAATTCATGCAACTGGTTCTTCCTCTGTGCCTGGAAGTCTTGGGCAGGTCTCATAGCTTAGCTCTTTAACCACAGCAATAAACCATCCTGCAGTCAATCTCAGGCATAACAATCATGTCCTTTGAATTATTATTTTGTTTATGCTATTGTATCAATCCAAAATTCCGAAGGATGTTCAAAGTTAAAAGTGCCCCCCATAAGCCCCCATACCACCTGCTCAGAGCTCCTCCCAGCTGCCTTCTATAGCATGAAGGGACATGTAAGTGGTTTCTTTATTTCTCTGTCTTGACTGCTGCTTCTCTTCCTTCCTTTACTCAGTTGCCCACAGTTCTAGAGGTTGAAACAGAGGAGAAGCTGGTGACAGCAAAGGTCTTTCTAGGCTGGCTATGTAATAGAGCACTGGTTTTCTCTGTAGGTGACAGATGTGTACACGTGATTCTCTTATCTGTGCTCTACTCCTGGGAGAGGTCCTCGATGACCCTTTTACTTGGTGGCGCCTCTCCAGCTGGCTGTGCTGCAAGAATCCCAGCACAGTGATATTCAAAGTATTTGATTACATATTTTCCAAAAGAATTTTGAAAAATCACATATCCTCCTCAGTCCTACCCCTCACCCGGTGTCTCCACTCTCTTCTGATGAAGTCACTTGCCATCAGGAAGCCGCTTTCCTGAAAAGCAGCCTTCAGCCAACATTTCCCAGGTGGATACCTTTGATTTGCCTTTGGGGAGTGGGGAGTGGGTTGCAAATGCAGCCTTGTTCTCTTCTGCCTGGAGACATTTCAGGTAGCAAGTGCTGTAGGTAGCCTTCTTGTTCAGGAGCTAATCCAAATTCAAATTTTTTATAAGACTGATAAAAACCAGTTTTGAGCCCTTGTTGTTCAATCCAGCTCGCAGGCTCTAATGCCTTCCTTTCAATATGAATACTTTCTTAGAGCTTTGCCATTAAACAGCCCAGCCCATTGTCCTGAATCTCTCCCACTCAAAGCAGTTTCCCTGAAAATAACAGCATTATCCATTCTAAATAACATAGTTTACAGTTAAATCAACCTCCAGTTGTCTATGCATAGGACAGTTAGCAATTACTGATTAGTTTACCCTGCTTGTATACATTTAATGTTTAGACATAATTTTCAATCAACTAATCTGTTTGCTAGCTATATGTGGAGTAGGATTCCATAGCTCCGAAAAATAAAATAAAATAAAAATGAACTAACAAGTTGTAGAACGTGAGGAAATTTCCCACAGGAAACATTCCCATGAAATCAAGGCCTCTCAGCATGGAGGCACTCTGCCACTAACCTCAGGAGAATAAATCTTGAAAAGATTTTTTTTTCCCCCCTGGCCTGGATGTAAACTGAGAAGTTTGCTGAGATTTTAGTTTCAGGGCTAAGCAGGTGCCAGGGGGACTCCTGGTTACTGTTGCAGAAAGAACATCAAATCACCTGGTTGCAATGGCACAGTGGTTCCCAACCAGGCTTGATTTTGCCCCTCTGCCCCAGGGGGGAAATTTGGTAATATCTGGAGATATTTTTTGATTGTCACAATTGGGAGAGTAGGGGTGCTATTAGCACCCAGTGGGTAGAGACCTAGGATGTTGTTAAATTTGCTACAACAAATAGGGATGCCCTGTCCCCACCACCTGCTGAACCAGGTACTATATAAAATGTCAATATTGTTGAGGGTGACCGTTATAAATTATAAAGGAAAAGATAACAAATATTTTGGAAATTCTAAAACCCAAACCACCTTCCTTTCCTTTATTTATTCTTTCAGGAAAGAACTTTACAGAGCTTGTGCTGATCTCCTTGGAAATTAAAAACGTAAATTCAAGGGAGTCTTGAGCTTCCTCTAGCCAATACGTCTTAAAGTACAAGAATCCCAGCACAGTGATATTCAAAGTGTTTGATTACATATTTTCCAAAAGAATTTTGAAAAATCACATATATCTTGACATATTTTTAAATTGATATCTACATTTTAAATTCCATTTGTTCAAAGGGAAGCAAGTTACGCATTTTCCAGCAGCACTGGAATATAGGTATATTACGCACGTACTTTAAACATAGATTTTTGTCAAAAGTTTACGGCTTCAGATTTAGGTCATTTAACTTATGGGAAATGTCCACAGAATGAGCTAATTGGCAAAGCTAGCCCTCATTGTCAAGCTAGTAATTCACATCAAATGTACCTTCAATAAAAAAAAAAGTCTGATTTCAGCTTTTAAATGATAATATGCATCCATGAGTCAACTTTCTCATTTAATTTTTATTTAAGCTAAATTTAAAAAGGAAGGAAAGGGACAGGCCTGGTGCCTCACACCTGTAATTCTAGTACTCTGGGAGGTTGAAGCAGGTGGTTTGTCTGAACTCAGGAGTTCAAGACCAGTCTGAGCAAAGCAAGACCTTGCCTTTACTGAAGTAACTCCAAAATCTTTAGGAATCCCTGTAATTATCTTGACAGCAGATGCCATACATAACAGTTAATAATAAAACATCTTAAGTATCGGCAATTATGTTTCTGTGATATTGTCACTTAATTCTTTTATCAAGTCCATGACATAGGCAGAATTAGTTTCCCCATTAAGAAGGTTAAGAAACTGAGGCACAGGAAAGGTCAGTAAGTTTCCTAAGGTTATATATTTAGTAAGGTTCACTTAAAGAACTTGACATATGCCTTTTTGATTTGCTTATTTAGCTTAAACAACAAATTTATTTGCTCATGATACAGAAGATAAAAATTCAAGATTAGAATGTTCACAAGGTAGATCTCCTCTGAGGCCAGTCTCCCTGCTTGGTTTGCAGAAGGCCATCTTCTCCCTGTGACCTCCCATGGTCTTCCCTCTGTGTGTCTGTGTCCTGACTCCTTGTCTTAAAAGGACATCTATCATCTTGTTTTAGGGCCCATTCTCACAGACTCGTGCTAACTTAATTACCTCTTAAAGACCCCCATCTCCAAATACACTCATGTTCTGAGGAACCAGGGATTTGAATATGAACATATGAATCTTGAGGGGGACACAATTTAGCCCACGGCACCTATTCTTGAACTTCATGTAAATGTAATTATGTTTTGCATATGGCTTTTCTCAACATGGTTTGTGTGTATTTTTTTTTTTTTTTTGAGACAGAGTCTCACTATGTCTCCCTAGGTAGAGTGCATTGGCATCACAGCTGATTGCAACCTCAAACTCTTGGGTTCAGGTGATTCTCTTGCTGTATAGCCTCCCTCCTGAGTAGCTGGGACTACAGGTGCCCACTACAACGCCTGACTATTTTTAGAGGTGGGGTCTTGCTCTTGCTTAGGCTGGTCTCCAATCTGTGAGCTCAGGGGAATCGACCACCTTGGCCTCCCAGAGTGTTAGGATTACAGGCGTGAGCCACCATGCCCGGCCTTAACATAGTATTTTTAAATTTACTTTTAGTAGTCTATATTTACGGGATACAAGTGCAGTTTTGCTACATTGATGTACTGCATTGTGGTGTTGGCAGGGCCTTCAGTACATCTATCACTGCAGCAGTGTATGCCATTCCCACAGCTACCTGCCATCATCTACCCCCTCCCCACCCCTCAAATCTCCATTTCCTATCATTCCACACTCTGCTTCTATGTGTACACATGATTTATCTTCCACTCATAAGTGAAGACATGTAGTTTTCATCTTTCTGTATGTGAGTCATTTCACTTGAGATAATGACCTCCAGTTCCATCCATGTTGCTGAAAAAGACATGATTTTATTTTTTTTATAGCAAAATAGTATGCAATGTGTACAAGGCCAGACAGTTAAGCGCACAAATGCATCCTAGAAAAAAATACTGCATACTTCATTCCTGAATATTACATGGCCACCTTCAAACTACTCCCTTTTGGAAGCTGTGCATTGACGGCAGTGTCCAGTCTACCTTTCAAAGCAATTTTGGAACTCTTTTTTCTGGAATGACCATCAGAGCTATCATCATCTTAGGCTACACAAAAACACACAAGAATAATAATGAATGCCACTCAGCAGGATACTGGCACATGTTAATGTAAATCTGGCTACGAGACATTGATGAACTAAGGTTATGAAAATTTATTGAGTTGTTTGTACAGTGCTGCCAGTATAAGTGCATGGTGGCAAGTTCATGAACTTAATTGTCAGGCTTCATATAAGAACAGCTCTGATGGTCATTTCAGAAAAAGAGCACCCAAATTGCTTTGAGGGGTGAAATAGGTACACAGGTGCACAGCTTCCCAAAGGGAGCACTTCAAAGGTAACTGTAGTGCTATTCAGCTATGAGGAAAATGGCGCTTTTTCTAGAACGAGTTCCCAAACTTAATTGTCAAACCTTTGTATGTATATACCATATTTTCTTTACTAACTGCTCCACTGATAGACACTTAACTTGATTTCACATTTTGGCTAGTATGAACAGTTCGGTGATAAGCATAGACAAGCAGATTTTCTTTTAAATACATTGATTTATTTTGCTTTGGGTAGATAACCAGTAGTGGGATTGCTAGATTGTATGGTAGTTTTATCTTTAGTTCTTTGGGAAATCTCCATACTGTTTTCCATACAGGATGCACTAATTTACATGCCCAGCAACAGTGTCCCAGAGTTCCCTTTTCTTTGCATCCTCACCAACATGTTATTATTTGTCTTTTTAATAGTAATCATGCTGACTGATAGAAGATATCTCTTGGGATATTAATTTGCATTTTTCTGATGATTAATGATATTGGACATTTTTTCATATGCTTCTTGGCCATTTGTTTGTCTTCTTTTGAAAACTATCTATTCATGTCCTTAGCTCACTTTTAAAGTGGGTTATTTGGACTCTGTTGTTGCCATTGTTGAGTTGTGTGATTTCCTTGTGAATTCTGCTGGATAGAAGTCCCTGTCAGATGCATAGTGTGCAAATACTTTTTCCCATTCCACAGGTTGCCTGTTCACTAGCTTTTGCTGTACAGAAGCTTTGTGGTTTAATTAAATTCTATTTGTCTATTTTTGTCTTTGTTGCCTGTGTTTTTGAGGTCTTAGTTATTAATTCTTTGCTTAGACCAATGTCCAGAAGAGTTTTATATAGGTTTTCTTCTAGCATTTTTATGTCAGTTTGACCTTGTCAAAGATCAGTTGGCTGTAAGTAGGTGGCTTTATTTCTGCATTCTTTATTCTGTTTTATTTACTTATGGGGTCCATTTTTATACCAGTACCATGTTGCTTGGGTTACTATAGCCTTGTAGTATAATTTGCAGTCAGGCAATATGATGCCTCCAGCTCAAACAGCCTTCAGCTGTTTGTTTTGTTTTTTCAAGATTGCTTTGGCTATTTATGCTCTTTTTTTCAAATTTAGAGTTACATTTTTTCTTTAAATTTTATGAAAAATGATGTTGGCAATTTGATAGGGATTGCATTGAACTTATAGATTGCTTTGAACTAGTCTGGTCATTTTAATGATATTGATCCCTCTGATCAATGAGTAAGGGGTGGTTTGCTATCTGTTTGTAACATCTATAATTACTTTCCTCAATGTTTTTAGTTTTCCTTGTAGAGATCTTTAACCTCCTTTGTTGAGCATATTTGTAGCTATTCCAATGTAGCTACTATCTTCTTGATCTGCTTCTCAGCTAGATCTAGTATTGTATGTTGATACCATATCCTGAAAGTTTACTGAACCCATTTATCAAACATAAGAGTTTGACAAAAAAATTGAGTCTTCAAAGTTTTGGGGGTGTAAGTTAATATTATGTGATGACAGTGGGCATCCTTGTCGTATCTTTTTCTCAGATGGAAGCTTTCAACTTTTTGTATTAAGTATGATATTGGCTGCCATAAATATGGCCTTTATTATTTTGAGGTATGTTCTTCCTGTGCCTAGTGTGTTGAACACTTTTTACCATGAAGGGTTATAAATTTTATAAAATGCTTTTTTTTTTTTTTGCCTCTATCAAGATAATCAGGTGATTTTTGTACTTAATTCCGTTTATGTGACATATCACATTTATGGATTTGGGTATGTCAAACCATCCTTGCATTCTTGGCATAAAATCAACTTGATCTGGTGGTATATTATCTTTTTGAAGTGCAGTTGAATTCAGTTTGTCATTATTTTATTGAAGTTTTTGTATCTATAATATGCTCATTGGGCATACTGCTCTAAATTTTTTTTCATTGTGTCTTTGCCTGGTTTTTGTATAATCATGATAATAGCCTCATAGAATAAGATTGGGAGAATTTCCTCCTCAACTTTTTATTTAAGTTACAGAAGATTTATTTATTTATTTATTTATTTATTTTTTTTAGACAGAGCCTCAAGATGTCCCCCTGGGTAGAGTGCTATGGCATTATAGGTCACAGCAACCTCCAACTCCTGGGCTCAAGCGAGTCTCTTGCCTCCGCCTCCCAAGTAGCTGGGACCACAGGCGCCTGCCACAACGCCCGGCTATGAAGATTTAGTATTTATTCTTTGCATATTTCATGTAATTCAGCTCTGAATCCTTATGTTCCTGGGGGTTTTTTTTTTCATGTTAGTTTTACTATTACTGCTTCAATCTCATTATTTGTTAATAATTTGCTCAGGAGTTTCTTCTTGCTTTATCTTAGGAGATTGTACATTTCAGGGTATTTATATATTTCTCTAGGTTTTCTGGTTTGTAAATGTATAGTTGTTCATAATACTCTGATAATCTCTTTCATATTTCTGTGGAGTAAGTTGTAATGACTCTATTTTCATTGTTTATTTTGATATTCTCTTTTCTTTTTTGATTAGTATATTTTGCTTTATGTCTTTTCAAACAACCAACTTTCTGTTCCAGCTTCTTTTTCCATTAATCCATTGTACTTTTATTTTTTTTTGCATTTTGCACTTTTTGTTTGTTTGGTCTTTTTTGTATTTAGTTTTACTTTGATGTTTGTTATTTCTTTTCCCTCTGTAACTTTGGATTTGTTTTGTTTTTGATTTGCTAGTTTCTTGAGGTTGGATGTTAATTTGTTGATTTGTGATTTTTCTTTTTGATAAAGGCATTTAATGTGATAAATTTTCTCTCTTACATTGCTGTATCTCACAAGTTTCAGTATGTTGTGTTTTCATTTTCTTTCCTTTCAAGAAATTTTCAAATGTCTGTGTTAGTTTCTTTGTTGGCTCAGTGATGATTCAGAAGCATGTTGTTTGATTTTCATGTATATTTTTCTGAAAATTCCTCTTTGTATTGATTTCTAGCTTTAGTCCACTATAATCCAAAAATATATTTCACATAATTTTTATTTGTGTAAAAAAAAAATTATTACTTGTTTTGTGGCCTAATGTGTGGTCTATCTTGTAGAATGTTCCATGCTCAGATTTAAAAGAATGTATGTTCTGTGGTCATTAGGAAGAATGTTCTGTAAATGTTTGTTAAGACTGTTTGGTGTAAAGGCAGATTTAAGTCAAGTGTTTTTATGCTGATTTTCTGTCCTGATGATGTGTCTAGTGGTATGAGTGGGGTGTTGAACTTTCCCACTATCTTTAGGTATAGCAGTATTTGTTTTGTGCATCTGGGTGCTTCATTGTTGGGTACATATATATTTAGGATTGCTATATCCTCATGTTGAAATGATCCCATTATTATTAATTATTTCTGTGTATGCATGTGTGTTTATTATTTAATGTCTGGTTTATCTGCTACTAAGTATAGGTACTCCTTTCTGCTTTTGGCTTCTATTTCCATAAAATATTTTCTTCTATCTCTTAACTTTCAACCTATATGTGTCTTTATAGGTAAGGTGAGTTTTCTGTAAACAACATATAGTTGAATTGCATTTTTTTCTTAATCCATTCTGCCAATCTAAATATTTTCAGTGGAGCATTCAACCCATTTATATTCAAAGTTAATATTGGTATGAGAGTTTTTATTCCTGCCTATTTGTTAATTATTTTCTAGTTGTTTTATTTCTCTCTCTCTTGCTTACTTTCTTTCTTTCATTTTTTATCTTTGTGGTTTGGTTAAATTCTATCATGTTTCTATATTGTTCCTTTCTCCTCTTCATTTGTATGATTATTGTGTAAACCCTGTGAGTTTTAAATTCTCATATATTTTTGTGATGGTGAATATCAGCCTTTCATTTTCATGGTTAAGACACCTTTCAGCATTTACTATGGATGACAAATTTCCTCAGTGCTTGCTTGTCTAGAAAAGACTTTATTTCTTAGCAGGGCAATAGGTATGGTCTTAATTGTACTTATGAGATCTTGGTCTTCCCCATCTTTCCCATCTGAGTGGTATCTATAGGCATGTTTCCTTAAACATGTACTGAGAATGGAACACACCTAGTGTTAAATTCAAAATGGTGTTGAGTATGGGTCTATGACTAGAAGGGGCAGGATCCCACTAAGGTGAGCAGCATGAGCTAAAAGCTGTGGTAAGTACAGACCATTCATGTCTTACATGTTCTCAAACAAGACCACTGTAGGGTTATGGGTATTGTCCAAGGTATGTTTCAGATAGCCTGGTTTCTCTATCCCTCTTGGCCATGGGGCAGTACAACCATGTCACCCCAAACTTGGATTTCATACAGGCATAGCATTGACAGCTCAGCATCAAACTCTGAAAATGGTGTCTTGGACCTGCTGCCAGAGAAGATGGGGCTGCTTTCAGGCATGTATCCTAGACAAGAAGCTGTGGGATTATATCTGTGCATATCTCAGTTTGAACAGCAGCCTGTTGGCAGGGACCTTCCCAAAGGTACGTGAGAGCCCTCAGTCTCTCCTCTCCCTCTGCAGTGCAGGTCAGCAGCAGCAGGCCTGTCTTTAGATACAGGCAGTCAGACAGCATTCAGTAGAAGCTGCTCTAGGCTTCCATACCTGTGGGATTCCATGTAATTCCCTTTCTGAAGCAATACCTCTGTGCAATCTCTAGGTACCCTCCTCTGTTAGAATCAGAGCCTGTGTAAGTTGGAGATTTCTTCTGTTCCTGTGATTATAAAGCCCCATTTCAGACTGTAGAGCACTGAGGATTTCTCTTTTACAATTTCCTCATGTCCAGGAGCTTCTTCTAGCTTTCAGTCAGTCCCTAAGCAAGGCAAGCTCCCTTAAAGCTTCTTCATACTTACTTTTGTTGATTCCTACCACATGTCTATGAATTCTAACATTATCTTTTAGAAAATTCATACTGGTAATTCTTGTTCTTCTCCATGAGGGAAGCACATACGACCTTTTCTAGTCAGCCATCTTGATTTCTCTACCTCTCTGAGTGATGCTTGATATGCAGAGTTGTATCTAAACACTTAATCACATTTACTATAGTTTATCATGGGCTTTGCTGTCTAGACACGGCAAGCCTCCTTTTAGAAGACCTTATTTGAGGTACCAAAAAAGTGAGAATGCTTTAAGCCAGGTAAACTCTTTGATTGAAAGGAAATTTTAACCATTGTTTGCTTGCTCACTGTTACTTATAATGTACATTTATGTTAGACAGCAGAGATGAAAGCCTTGTCAGTCACAGGTATTCTTAAATAATCCAAAAGCAAAAAGAGGTTTGATAAAGATTCTACAGTGGTAACGTAAGCTAGCTCCCAATGTCTATTTTCAGTTAAATTCCTTTTCAAAAGTTTGAAAGCTGATTGTTAACTGTGCTTTTTTAAATGTCATATTTTATACTATTTTTTTTATTTCTAAGTAACATGAAGGAGTTGAGTGTTTTCTTATATTTAGATGTCAGTAGGAAAAAAGATTTTGTTGAAATATGAGTAAGAAATAACATAATCTTTACTACATCTACTAAGATTTAGATATCATTTTTTAAATTATGTTGATTTTTTCAAATTAATGGACAAACATAGACACAGCTGTTAATTACTGGATACACATAGATACAACTGTTACAGAAGTTTAATATTTTACCAGGAAACACACATTAGTATTTTCTACAGAATTCTAACAATGTTTGGGGCGTCTATTGTGTGCAAGCTTAATAAATGCTGAAACCCAAGTAGCTCAATTTCTTTAGGGAACTGACTCCACCCTCCATATTGTAAACTGCAAAGAAACCCTGACTTATATTTGCATCTCAAAGAACACTGAAGTCTTACCCCAGTACTTCTAGAAATCTTTCTCTTCAATTTCTAATTCTTTCTTACCCTTTAAAGTCCTGCAAACTCTGAAATCTCAAGCCTGTTATCTCAACAGCAGACTGTGAGCATCATTTTCCCTTGTCTTTTTCACTCTTTTGTAGATAATATTAATCTTCTCAGATTAATCTTCTCTCTCCTCATGCTTCTGAAATCCTGCCTATATCCCCCCATTTCTCCTAAGTTTGCATCACAAAAGATTTCAGGAACAAAGGTGACAAATGTTTGTCTTAATTGGGAAGACTGAGTGCAGCAAGGGGGAGAATGATTTTCATAATCATGAAACAATAATACATTCTATTCCCCTGCACCAAATTTTCCTATGAGTGACCCTTTATCCTGCAGCAGCAATTAGTTCCTGGCCTCCAGCTTCTTCTAAACTTCCCTGAACTCTAATTGTGTCCACTCAGAGAGAGAAGCACTATCTGGATAGCATTCATTCCTGGCAGGTAAGATTCTCAGTCCCATGGGGCCCTGGAAAAAAAAAAAAAAACAGCACCAGTGGGGACCTCACATGCCTGAGGGAGAGTTTTTCAGAGTTCTGCTTCCAATCTTCTCCATGGTGATAACCCTAATCAATGACTTTCTTCATTCCATGAGTGCAGGAGGGAGTAGCTATCTCCTGTGGCTATTTTTGGATTGCCTCATGGGTTCTTTGGGATGATTTAGTTCTTAAACACTTGCAAAATCAATTCCTTATATTAATTCTGTCTGTATAAATACCTAGTGTGGTTTCTTATTTCCTCATGGAGTTGGACTTATACAAGAGTAGAGAGTGTTGAAAGTGTAAAATACTTGACTATTACCCAAGAAAGACTCACTATATATATATATATGAAGCACTATATGCACTGTTTTGGAATTAAAGGCAGAATCTTGAAGCCAAACTAATTAACTCAAGTCACAAGTCAAACTACCTCCTTTTGTTGTTTATTCAGAACAACAGGCCACCACATACCAAGGACCTTATTATTCCTAGGTGTTATAGCCCACATCCTGACACCCTCCACTTTGTCCCTTTAGCCCCCTTGTGCACTCAGCCCAATCCTGACCCCCTCCCCTTTTTGCACTCGCCACTCTACTCTGCACATGCCCCACTTGTGACCTTTATCCTTTCCTTCTCAGTCGCTCACCTGAGACCAAGAAGACTCATCCCTGAGCCAATCAACCCTGAACATGACCACCCTGTACCTGTCAGTTTAGGACAGACGTGGTTTACCTACCAATAAGGGAATGGGGTGGGATGGTCTAATGGGAGGGAAGAGGGAGAGGTATAAAGGGACTTTCTGGATAGTCTGTAAGGGCTGTTCCCACTTTCTCTTAAAGGGCAGCCCAGGCTCTGAGCTTGAATGAATAAAACTCCTTGTGCCTTTGCAGCGATGTTCAGACTCTCAGAGTAGTGCTTGAATTGAGTCTGGGGGTTAACATTAGGACTTGTAAATATTGTGTTATAGCCTGAAAAGTGGCCTGACCCTGTTATCTCAGAGGTATTTGTGAGAGAAAGAGAGAGAGGGAGAGAGAGAAAGAGAGAGGGAGAGATGAGAAAATGGAAAGACACATAATGGTTTTGAGCACTCATTTATTGAATTAATGGTACACACTCAGACCAGACTGCTTCTAATATCATGAAGACACGGCCACCAGTTTTAGGAACCCTACACTTTCCTATAACTGTAGGAAAACTCTCAACACACATGATGTAAATGGTTATGAACTTGTGAGGAAGAGATTAGTTTCCATGTCTAAAGGAGTGAAGGTGATGTGCTAAGAAACTTTAAGGAAAATGCATAAATTTTATACTAAAAATATAGGTCAATGACTGAACAAAACCTAACTGCCATTGCTGGAGACTCCTGAGGTTCCATGTCTCTGTGGAACAGCAGGGTGAGGGGTGTGAGTAAGCTGAGCCCAGACATAGCTGTCTCAGCAGAGGGCAAGTTTGTGTTTAATCTCAAGGTTAGGGGAAAGGAGTTTAAATTGGACTACATTCATTTGAAAGAGAAATGGAATGTGAATAGGAAACTCATTTCTGATTAAATTAGGAACAGGCTGAGAGCTGCTGCCATCCTCCATGAGAGACAGGAGGGAAGGAAGCCGGAAGGCCACACGGGTGGGTAGACGGAACACCCTCCACGTGTCAGAAGTCTTGGGTTCTTTACATTGTTTATTTTACTTTGTTCTAACACCACTGCAATTTAAAGCACTCAGATTATTTTTGCTAAGGCTCACTATTGTTAAGTCACATGCTAAGGCCACGTGGCGAGTGAGAACCCAGAAGACTGTGCTCCATGGCATTTCTCCTCACAGAGTCCTGGGTGTCCCGAGGTGACTCCACCAGTAACACTGTGGAGATGGTTCTTGGTGGATTTCCTCCATTTTGAGGGCCTTGGTCCGGTGAGGGCACGGGAGCCCTGGGTGTGCAGAGGTGACCCTGGGAGCTGGGCAGCGCCAGCTTTTGTTGTATTTCCCAGCCCCACCTTTCCACAGCCTATCATCACAACCACACTCTGTTTCAGCTCTGTCCTAAACTTTGTGCTCTTGGCTACATCATTCATTTTTTTCTTTTCTTTGTAGTCTAGAAATTCTACCCCTGCTACCACGAGTTCTTCCCTCTGGTCTGCATTCTTTCTTTCTTTCCCAAACGGTACATGATGTTCTGCCAGGCGCCTTTGTGGTCTCTGCATTGTCACATCCAGCCAGGTCTTTTCAGGTTTAATCTGCACTGGCCTCTCACATGCCTTTCTTTGGGTACCCCATCACCATGCCCTCCTGACTGGCCACCTCTCTCTCCCCCCTCCTCCTTCTCTGGATCTCCCCCCACCCCAGGCCCTTAGGTGGTGGTGTTCCCCAGAGTCTGTCTTTGGCCTCTTTCTCCCCCAAAGAGCTCCCCCTAGGTGGGCTCTTCTGTTATTACTGCTATAAACTTGCTCAGCAACAGTGCCTGAGAAGCTTTTCCCCTCTTCTTCAGGTGAAATCACTCCCCTCTCTGGGTGTCCACTGTCCCTGAGTCTGCCTGCGATAACCTTTCCTCTTATTGTTCATCAGTTGCTGCCCACAGTGGGGCTTCAAGCCCTTTAAAGGTAAGTGTTCTTAATCATGTTCATTGTTCTAGTTTCACCCGATGGTCTGCCATGGAGAGGTACTCATGGATAGGTTCATTGAATAAATGGACAGAGAGTGATTTTCAGAACGCCTGAGCTTCAGGAGCAAGTTCCCCTTACCCCCTCCTGTTCCTGGGGCTGGCAGGGCTGCAGCACTTGTCCTGGGGTGAGAGGACAGGACAGCCCCTTCTCTGACTCCCTGGTCATTCCTATTGGTCCTCCCTCCCAAGTGTTTCTACACTTAAAATCATTTCACTCATTCTTTGAGGTCAGTATTCCCTTTGCCATCAAAATCTCTGGCCTTCTTGAATTTGAAATAAAAATATCCCTCTGTATTCCCTAAACATTTGAAAAATAAAATGTATTTCAAATACTTTTTGTGACAGTTTTTCTATGTTGATTTTTAAAAATAAACTATTTTTAAAAATCCCCTATTGGTGAAATGGGGTTTTGCACTTACTTATTCAGTCATTTATTCTAAACGTCTTTGTTAATATTTGTTTCTTATTTATATCATGGAAGATACCTTAGATTTTCTTTTAATTTGAATTTTAACTCAGTATTTTAGGTTAAAAAAAATATCTGGAAATGCCTGCCTTTATTGAAGGCCAGTGCGCTGGAATCACCTAGTTTTCAGTAGTGAAGAATTTCAGCCAAATTGAATTATCCACATTTTTGAATGGATAATATTATATAAGTTTTAAAAGTTTTGGAGTTTTGGAGTCTCCTTAGTCTCACAGACTCACAGGCTTTTTCTCCAGCTGAGATGTGAGTTGTAGAAATTTAAGATCACAATGAAAGTGCTGACACACCTTAGCCAGGCAGCTCAGCAGGCCCCCCTTCAGTAATCAGCGCTCATTGTGAGCTCTGAAGAGTGAATCTCCTGCGATTCTGTACTGATCCGGCTGACGGTGCGCAGGGCTCTGTCAGTCTCTTTATATTCCACATGGATACCCATGCATGAGCAAGACGCTAGGGAAAAACCCAAACTTTCCTTAAATCATTCAATAGAAAATGATTCTGGTTTTTGAGTCTTGCTGAGTCACCCAGAAAATATTACCTTAAATGTCTGAGGAATACTTTAAAACTTAGTCTAATTCCAATCTACTGAATAAATACAAACTATATTTCTATACTGGAACGTAAACTATTTGATGCGGAATGCCCCTCACCAATCAGAATTGGGTTAGAAAATCCTAATCTTATAACTCTCAGTAGCTTCTTAGGGAAAAAAAAAAAAACAGCTATTTGAGAAAACACTCGAGTAAGCCACTTTTGAGCTGTTTTTTAAGTCAGCCTCGCCTGTCTGCCCTTCACCCCACTCAGCCAGCATTTTGATCACCATCCACAGTGGCAATTTTCAGTGTTTAGAAACAACAAGCACAGTCGATTGATAGTCAGGGAAAGCCAACAATGGCTCTAACTTTGGCCACTGGCTAAAGGTCAAGTAAGAGGAAAAGAAATATGAGCTTCTGTTTTCTTTAAGCTACAAAGAGTTAAAACACCACTGAAACTTGGGAAGGTGAGAGGTTGGCAAACCAAGAAGACAGAAGAAGGCTGTGAGCAGGGAGGGTCCGGGCGCTGTTCACTGCAGACAGACCCTTCTGATGCTTCTCTCTGTCCACACAGGGCTGAGCAGCTGCTCTGGACCCTTCCTCAGGTCTCTGCTCGCCACTGCCGTTGCACACAGAATTAATTACGCTGTCCACCACATATAGGACCTCATTTACCACCCTGAGCCTGGGCACGCACACGTGCTCACTCTCACCTCAGAGGGAGAAGAGAGAGAGCAGGGAGAAGAATACTGAGTGGAAAAATCCAAGAATCATGCTTGATTATCGGAGATAATTAAGTAGAATCTAAAAATAGTCAGGCCCTTATTTCATATTATGTTCAAAATGATTCAACTTCAAAGCTATTCACAGCTGTGCAGGGGGCTGGTCGACCATCCAGAGTTGATTTCAAGCACTTAAATCAGTGATAAGCAGATGAAGCATCTTTCTGTTCTTCTAAGTATAACTTGGGGTGGTGCCAGGACTCAGCGACTACTGAATGTGAAGTGAAGACATCAACAATACCATTACCCCACAACACTCCTATTTATGCTGCCAGTATTTTTCAATAAAGTGGAGCTGTATGGCCAGCACGTAATGTGAGTTTTGTGATTTTCTTCTTATGAAGTTGTTGGTGATGAGTCTTTAAAACTGAACTCCACATAAGCATGGATGGAAGAAGGCTAGTGATGATCTATTTACTGATCTCCACATGTCCCTAAGTACTAAACAATGCAAAAACACAGCCTCAAAAGCAAGAAATTAGGTTGTGGGTTGTGGTCCTTTCAGAAGTATGTAAGCCAGGATTTGTCCTGATCCTGAAGCTCTTTCAAGTGTTAGGAAAATATCTAATTATGTGCTGTAAATAACATTAGCCATTCCCTTGCTCCCAGGAGGCTATTGGCACAGCACCCCCCACTTTGTTGTTACCTTTTCCTTCCTTTCCACAAAGTGTTAGTGTCATTCATGACCCAGTTTAAAGGCTACTTTTTGTCAAAAATGTTCCTGGTTTCATGTTCCCTGACGTCCTCTTTGGCACACCAGTAGCATGGCACTGCTACTTGCCCTGTGTTATTTTCCATAAGAGATTCCTCTTGCCCCCCAGAGGACTTTAGAATGACCACCACCAGGGTGCAGGGCACTGACTTATAATTACTTTTTGGTCTTTCTCTTCCTTTATTTGAAATTCCTTGAGAAGAGGAGCTCTACGATATGTTTTTGTATCAATCCTGTCTAACATGGGCTTGGCCATGGACCAGGCATCTGTTCTTTCTTCTACTCAACAAATATCCAGAACTAGCTACCAGCTTCTCAGTGTGGTGGTTCCACTCTGCCTTGAGTACTGGCATCATCCCTGGCACCACCCTTGCTCGTGCAGCCTCCACGGAGCATTCCGGCATCTGGGAAGGGAGGACATGTCATCTTTACCTCCTTAAGGCTTGGCACTAAGAATTATTGGACAAATTTAATATATTTAGAAAGCTCCTCCTGCCCCCCCAAATCCTACAACTGTCTGAGGGTAGAGGCTGCTCTTTAATAATTTTCGTAATAATTTTAGCTCTTCACAATTGATCTTTGGTCAGGCTTTTGTCAAGTGTTTTGAGGAACTTACATCTGCTTCCTTTACAGTGTTGGTTCAAATCAAGTCTCTGAGGGAAACTGCTAGGAAAATTTTGTTTCCTCATTAATGAAGTCCTACTACTTAATAGAATAGATTTCATAAAGTTTTAAAAGTCGAAAGTTCTAAAGGTGTACATAATACAGTAACAAGACAGAAAGACGTTTCTTAGAATTATGCCCCTTATATTCAGAAGGGGCACTACTAAGATTTTGTCCCTAAATCTCAAGAGATTTGTCCCCTCTTAGTGTCTTCCCCTCTCAGTCTCCTCCCCTCTCAGTCCCGTCCCCTCTCAGTCTTGCCCCCTCTCAGTGTCGTCCCCTCTCAGTGTCATCCCCTCTCAGTCTCATTCCCTCTTAGTCTTTGTCACTTTTATTACCCTCACTGACTTCCTGTGCGTTTGAATCATAAACTTGAGATATTGCAGAATTTTCTGAGGAAATGTACCTTAAAATGATCAATTTGACATTATAATCAAAAACTATCCTACTGTATACCCTGTTTGCTCTTGAATGCAGCAATTTCACTCTTAAGTATTTATCTTTGAGAAATAACTAAGGCTTTCTACAAAGATTTAGTCGATAATGTGTTTATCATAGCATCATTTATTATAGCAAATATAGATGACAATATCAGACTTCCGAAATAGGAAATGGCTTGGAAAGGAAAAGGATAACACATATGTTGCTATACTGTGTAGTCATTAAAAATGGTGTAGAATTACATATATATATATATATATACATATATATATATATATATACATATATATATATGTATATATATATATATATACATATATACATATATATATATATATATACATATATATATATATATATATATCTTGGACATCTGTATTAAGAAGAGGGAGAGTGCAAAATAGTCTCC
>CAUYTI010020840.1:0-20067 GCA_963575145.1 Galago senegalensis
GCACTTCTGGGGTACAGTGTGGGGTTTTCACATGCAATCTGAAATACTTCCATCAAACTGGTCAACACAGCCTTCATGTCATTTTCTCAGTTATTGCTTTAAAATGTTCACATTCTACCCTTAGAAAGATTCACCTGTACCCCTATATATATGCTCCTTTTAGAAAGGAAAGGGAGATGAAGACTATAGGTAATTCTGTTTAGGAGCAATAAATGGTTACAGGCAAGGATGAAGGGGGGGGGAAGATTGATTTGTAAATGATTCTCTTTGCAAATTAAATTAAGAGAGAGGTATACGTTTAAAATGATTTGGTTTGGGCCAGCTTTGGTTGTATGCTTCATCTTCTTTTCTGTAAAATAGTGAGATAGCAGGGAGGATTAGAAAAGGCAATTATTCTTTTTGTCAGGCCTTTCTGGTATTGTGCAGAAAGAGGGAAAGCCCTTTCCAAAGTCTCTTGATATTTAAGGTTTGAAATACACTTTATACCTAGGGTGACCAGATTCTCACATTTGTAAAGCGGGACATGATGGGGGTGGGGTGGGGTGGGGTGGGGCAGGGGACGAGGCAGGGCAGGGCCTAACAACAATGCAAACTTTGATAAGCAGTTCTGGATAATCACTTCTCAACAATTATTTGTTATTATTACAGTTTAACATTATAAAATTAACAAAAATAATATAAAACTCATATTCTGGCAAAACCGCCACATGGCAGCCGAAAACCGTATATTCCCTTCCTGTACTCCCACCCGTTTGTGCATTCTTTCAAAAAATCGGGACTTTTTTAAAACGCTGCGGGACACGGGACAAATTGTTGAAAAGCGGCACTGTCTCGCCAAAAGCGGGAAGTCTGGTCACCCAATTTATACTAAGGGATCATATTTGAGGGTAAAAGTTCCTGAGCTCCTTCATTGTAGCAGTCAAGGAACCTTTTTCCATAACAGTTATGGAGGCATTTTCCGTGAATAAACAAATAAAAAATTTTGCATTAGAAAGCTTTATGGGGACTTGTAAATATTTTGTGATTAAGTGGCTGTTACACATCATGTCTAATGGTTCTTACTTTCTGGTTATAAGCCAGTTTATTCCATGGACATCTACTTAGACAAAAAATCTGTATTTAAGTTCGTGTCTCCCAGGCCTTGTCATGACTCTCAAGTCCATTGAGTTAATGAATAAGGAAATAAGTCATTCTAGTCACTGCTATGGTTTGAATGTGTCTCCAAAGTTTATATGTTGATCCACAATGCAATAGTGTTGGGAGGTGGGGCCTAATAGAGAGTATTTAGGTCAGGAGGGCTCTAGCCACAAGGATGGATTGATGCTGCTTATAAAAGGGCATGAAGCTGAGAGTTCAAGCTCTTGCTCTCTCTCCCTTTCTCTCCTTCTGTCATGGGATGACATATGAAGAAAGCCCTTGCCAGATGCTGGCCCCGTGTCTTGCACTTTTCAGCCTCCAGAACCATGAGCCAATAAATTTCTTTGCATTATAAATTATTTAGTCTGTGGAATTCTGAGTAGCACAAAATGGACTAAAACAGTCACTTATTCACAAGTACATATCAAGTTTATTTTATGTTCCAAGCACTGTATAACTTACTATTGGGGCACAAACATGAATAAGGCATAACCCTTTCTGTCAAGAACTTTCAGTCTTTGAGCAAAGCTAAGATATATGCAAGCAACTATTATGTTGCTATGATATAGGGAAGCATCACATAAGAGGTATTTCAGAGTTGTAAGGAGACATTAATCCCTGTATGATATTTGTAGATCCTGCTTGTGTTTATGTATATGTATGCACATATATATTTTATACATATGCATTAAAATACATAAGGGAATGTATAAAAATACATATGTATAAAATATAGGGTGTGTGCTTCAGATGTCATGCTTTATGCTTTTCTGTTACTAAAGTATTTTTTTTTATTAAATCATAGCTGTGTACATTAATGCAATCATGGGTACAATGTGCTGGTTTTATATACAGTTTGAAATGTTTTCACCAAACTGGTTAACATAGCCTTCACGGCATTTTCTTAGGTATTGTGTTAACACCAAAGTACTGTTTTAAAAGAACCTCTCCAAGTATTGTTAGAAGTAACTGAATTAGAGACTCTCCAGACCGATCAATATCTTTTTCTAAAATTCCATTTCTAAGCCCTACATATAAAATCAACAATTTTCTTCTTTTTTCTCTTTATACACAGTAAATACAAATATGTGAAAAATGCTCTGGAATGGTGAGTATTTTCTGTGTCTTGTATGCTGTGAACTTTTTCTCTCCAGTAACACAAAGCTAATATATAATTAGAAAATATTTGTTGAATGAATTAACATTCTCTTTGGGAAGCCAAGAGAATTACTACCCCTATGTTAATTAGAGATGCCTTTGAATATTATAATAAAGACCCCAAATGATATTTATGTAAGCAAGATAGAAGTTTATTCTTCTTTCATGCAACATTCTAGCATAAATAGTATACATCTATTTTTTGCCATTTTATGATGTCAGGGACCCACGTTTCATTTTATTCTTTTTTCCCTACACCTTTCTTTCCAATCTTTTATTCTCTCACCATCCATAAAGTATTTTCTTGATATTTTTGAAAATATATATGATTTATTATATTACCTGAATTCCTGCCAGCAAGAATAAGAGAAGGGGATTAAAGCCTTGCTTAATCAAGACTATATTCTGGAAGTTGCACAAATCACTTCCACTCATATTCCCTTTGTCATGTGGCTGCAGCTAATTGGTAGTATGGCTGAGAAATGTAAGCATTAGTTGGACAGCCATACTTCTTAGAAAACTGGATTCAGATAGCAGTTTCTACCATAATGCATGATATAAACATAATATCTATTTCAGTGTGATGTATTATGTTATATATTCACTACAGAATATGGCACTTCCAATTTTGGGGTGTGTGAGATGAAGACTGCAAGTCATTCTTTGATAGTTTTTCTAGCTGAGATAAAGGGTTGCTGATGTTCACTGAATTACCGATTTTTTGTGTGTTTATTATACTAACTAATATCCTTTTAGGATTCCCATGTATCTTTGCCAAGAAAACAGTTCCTTCCCATGGTGGATTGTCCCTTGCCCCTCCTGTTCAGGGATAGAATCCAGATAGAAGACATTACATGTTTTCTTTTATAATTATTCCAGACTATTCATTGATTCATTGTCCAATAGGAACAGTGCCAGGTTGTTGAGAGGTCTGTTGAAGGCAGCATTACATAGTTTTGGTTAAATATAGGGAGGAATATTTATTGTATTCATTTTCCCTCATTTAAGTAATTCTCTCAATGCAGAATAAAAAAATTTACTACACAAGAAAAAACATCAGAAAGATAATATGGGCTGCTAAACGTCATAGGGTATATTTCTAACAGAACTAGATAGTTGGGCACCTGAACTGAATTGCATTCTTTTCTCTATTTGTCATATTCCTTCAAAGAGTTGAGGGAGATTTCAGAATCATCTGGATTTTGTCAGATCATAGCATAAGTGCTTTGGGGATATTTTGAGGTCATTTCATATAAGGAATAGAACTGGACTTCCCTTCCTTGGTTGTTCTGAGCTCTAATTCTTCGATTGCAACAAGTTTTCTTAGCAGGTGGTGATAATCAAGGAGATGAGCTTTGACTGTACATATATATGTTTTCTGTAGGTGATAAGTTTATTCTTCCTTAAAATGGGTGCTCATCTCTAATAACAGATGACAGGGTTGGTTATTTTCCCTACTTCACATAATTTAATAAGATCAGATTCTGATCAAGGATATATGCTCTACACCCTGATTGCCTGAAGGATAAACTGGGGTTGTAGGTTCAATTTCTATTACAACTCAAAAGTGAAGGAAAAAGAATGTTATTGAGTCTATCATATATCTTGTCTTTCTCCTAAGACTTCTTATTTTTTTTTTTTTTTGAGACAGAGTCTCACTTTGTTCTCCTGAGTAGTGCCATGGTGTCACAGCTCACAACAACCTCAAACTCTTGGACTCAAGTGATTTTCTTGCCTTAGTCTCCTGAGTAGCTGGGACTGAAGGCACCAGCCACAATGCCTGGTTATTTTTAGAGACAAGGTCTTGCTCTTGTTAGGCTGGTCTCGAACTCATGGGCTCAAGCAATATACCAACCTCTGCTTCTGAGAGTGCTAGGATGACAGGTGCGAGCCAACGCCCCCAGCCTTTCTCCTTAAGTCTTATGTATCTTTGGTGGGAAGGTGACTCCTTGACCTTCTGCTTGTCTTCTTCAGTGAGTAATGGCTGGCATTTGCTACCTTTTGGCCTCCCAAAGATTCACCTTATTTTCTTTTAGCTTCAGATCTCTGAATTCCCTCCACATCTTTCTTCTAGCCCACTGACATAGTGGTACTGCCTCAGTGTGCTGGGATGAGAGGGGTATTCTGCAGCTCCATTTGCCTGATTATGGATTTCTGGAAGTCAGAAGAGCTCTTTAGCCATTTTCTGCCTGACTACTTGTACATCTGTGGCATCAAGAGAATAAGGGGCATTATCTTCTCTATCATGGGCATCAAAGGGTTGGAATGTCTCATTGATATTTTGAAAGATTGCCAGGAATTGAGTTAGTTGATCTGAAGACAGAGGCAACTATTTCGGGAGACATTTTTGTTGAACCATTTACTTAACATTCTTTCTATAGCAAGGCAAGGTGACTATTTTGTTGTTGTTTTCATGTGTCTAGTAGTGGACACAAAAACAAATTCTTTACTGTGTGTAGATTTTAAGGAGACTGACAAAGATGGGCACATTACAAACTAATGACAGAAACCAGATTGACTTCTCTGGGAAGAATGACGCACTTGTATTTAATCAACTATGACAAAGTGAGCATAGTATACTGGGTCTGAGCTGCAGTCCACGAAAAATAGGCAATGTAGTCAAAGAATTCTGGAGCACTGTGAACATTACACTCCACTCTTCAAGAGACAGTACAGATTTTGATGTGATAAGGATTTGTCATTAAGAAACCTGATTTTGCTCAACATCCTGTTGCCCAGGATTACTAAAACTAAAGATCATTATACTTTAATTAATTTTCGTGGGGCACCTCATAGATCCATTGAAGAAATGTTGAACTCTGGAATACATTTCACATTTGTAGCTTGGGAATTTTATTTTCTCTATCAAATTTTGCTTACAATTCTGATTTTTTTCTTCAAAGGTTGATATTTATATATTTTACAATTCTCGCCTTGGTTTCACGGTAGTCTGCTGCTACTCTCTCAGAATAATAAGCACATTTTGAGGCTGGGGCCTTTCTGAGGCTTTACCAGATGTGTTGAGTTTAGCCTTTAGCAAAACTGTATTAGACCTTCATCAACATATGTATCCCTGTCACAGAGAGCAGATGAGAGGTTATAGAGCTGCTTTAATTCCAGCTGTGTTCACTAAAAGCAGCAAATAATAGGTATTAAATATTTAACTAGTCAGGGAGCAATCCAGATTGGACAAGATTCAAACACAACTTTTATAGAGCAAGTACTCAATTTGCATCTCCAAGTGAAAATGCAAGTGATTCTTCTGTAAATTACGCAGCAAAACTATTTTATGCCACAAAATATCTTCAAGCACCAAACATTTAATAGATACACTGGAGATGATTAACACTCTTTCCTTCAGATAAAATCATGAGTGAGTTTTATAAGATTCTTTTCTTCTCAAATGTGGATAAAGATTGGGTGCAGCCACTAAGCAATCAGTGGAAGGCACCTTGGAAGTGAAGCTGCTTTGAAAGATGGATGCTGGGGTCCTGCCCTGGGGGCAGGGTTGGTTAAGACCTATGGATCTGACGGTGATTGACTGAAGAAATATAAAGTTAGAAATGATGAGAAAGAAAGAGATAAGACCCACAGAATAGAATTTTCAAAGATGGGAACTCAGGGAACCACTGCCCTCTTGTGGGGTTCCAGCGGTGGCCCCAAGTATCAGTTCCACTCAGCTTTTATTGAAGGTTATTTGCTCATTAGCCCAGAGGGTAAGCTGAGGAAAGGAACAAAGATTCCAGCAGTTTCTCTGAGCAGCATATCAACTCCTATTGTTTCTGTGATCATTAACTGTAAGGGTTTGAGCAGGCTTGAGAAATCTGGAACCTGAGCCTTGAGTAGGGGCAGTCTCCTGTCTGAAGTCACACACACAGATTCCCAGGGAGGTGTTAAATTCCGCTAGTTCACTGTGGAGGAAAATGCCCCTGGTGTCAATCTCCTCTGAAGAATCGGTGGGAGAGAAGAGTTTTCCTCTCATCACCACCACAGAGGGTCTTCCTCTGCCATAAGGGATATAAGCCCTCCTACCCATATTTCAGGGCTTGAGTTGTTCCCTTGATCTCTGCCCCAGTCAAATATAAATCTCCACAATGGGTATTTGCTTTGACTGTTTATTGGGCAGGAAATGGCCTAGTTAATGCATCTTTCCAGGTCTTGCCACAGCATCTTCTGTGGCCATTATTCCTCAGAGTGTTTAAAGACCTAACAGGGGTATTAGTAAGTTGTATCTCCAATAGGCCAGAGCTCTAGGAAAAGCAGGAAACTTGCTCAGATAAGAAATTTAGCAGCAGCTGGTTTTAAGTTAAACTAGCTAACTTTCCTTTGTTCCAACTCACTCAACTTACTTTATTTTTCCCTTTTTCTGGGGGTGATTTCTCTTACCAAGAAAGGGGTCTTCGGTCCCCATTCTGCCTAGTTATTTGTGCCACCTTGGATTACTCACAACTGTCTGAGCCTATTTCCTCATCTTTAATGATTTGGGGCAGAAGGGGGCTATAGGGAAATAGGAGAAAAGTCTGGCCTCCTAGATAAGAAAGTTAAAAAGGACCTGAAACTAAGAATGGGTTTCAGGAAACTTGTGACTCAGTTGATTAAGTATGTCCTGTTCACCACAAAATGCAGTTTCTAGTTTGTAACACAAAGTGGAGTAATGGTCACAGTTACAGAACAGTACATACAGCAAATGTCACAAACATCACATGACGACTAGTTCACCACTATGCAATACCTGGAAAATAGCAGATGGCAATTATTATTAACACATGAAGGAAAATGGGCACATGGGGTAACCAAGATAACTTGTAACTAATAAGAAAAGGCAAGAATGCTTAAAGACCGCAGAGAACCAATGAAAAACTCTGATACCTAATTATAAGGGGAGCTAGGATGAAATATACTTATACTAGTATAGTGGCTTTGTGTAGCGTCTCCTCTATCTCTGGAAAAGTCTATACTTATCTATGCTTTGCTTTAAATAAATTGTACTTTTTTTCTTTACTTTAAATAAACTTTGCCTCCATTCTGTTACTGGAGAGTCCTGGCTGTTTTATTTCTACTTTTGGCTGTTGGACACTCATTCAGTTGGTTCTTATTTCCTTTATTATGTGGGTAAATAATTCCTTACTTTGAACACTGGCTCTACAAGATGGTCTATTGTGTATTTTCGTTTCCAGCCTTAGAATCTATCCTTTCTCCAAGGAGCTGTAGAGTAGTTCCTTTTTTTTCTTTTTTAAAACATTAACTTCTCATTATATTGCATGTTGAATGAGCTACACCTAGGTGTAATTAGCTTTTCAAAATTGACCTTTTTTTGGGTCCTAAAAAGTCTTATTTCTGTAAATAATCCCGATGTGTTTTTTTAAAAGCATGTATTCTACGTGGCTTAAGAGTTGAATACACAAGACTTTTCACATCTTTATATTCTTAGTTAGTTTTAGGTCTACTTCATCACTTTCTTTCTGAAATAATTCTAATAAAATATTTTAAAATTATGTGTTTTTAAATTTCTCCTGTTATATAATATTTTAGTTTATGCATATATGTGTGCCTATGTGCATGTACGTAAACAGTGCTTTTAGATATAATTTATAATTTATTATATTTTCTTGGTGCATGAGTTTTTTCTTATACCAATAAAAAATTCCTCTTTGTTTATTAAACTTATTTTCCTTGTGTATCTATTATTTGAATATTAACACTGTTATATTTGCTTTCTTTTTTACTAGAATTTAGTTTTTGTGCCTGTTATTTTTATCTTTACATTTGTGGTAATTTTTAAAAACAAATATTCTTCTTGTAAATAGTACATGGAAGTTTTTCCCCAATCATCTTGAAAATCTCTATTGTTAAGTGACATGAAATGATATACATTTGTTGTGATCACTGGTATGTTTGAATTTATTCTTGTCAGTTTATCTTCTGTTTTCTATTTTCTGTGCTTTCTTTTGTGTGTGTGTTTGTTTGCTCTACTTTATCTTGGATATGATTTTTTTATTTTTATTTTTTGTTCCAGTATTTTTTCTTCTCAAATGGTTTTGGGGGAAAAAAAACATTCTGTTTTACTCTGCTTTTAACTGTAGTGTTTCTAACACATAATATTAAACAGACATTTTTCAGTCAACATCTAGAATCATTTAATATCTATATCTTAGTGCAAACACAAATTTTAATGGACTTTTAGTTTTCTCTACTTTCACACATCACGTTCATCAAGCTGAGTTATCTGAAGTTAATTTGAGAGAGTTATTTATGCATTTGTAACAGTTAAGTATGAACATTTAACTTTTTTGTTCCTCTTTGCATCTCACTTTCTCCTTTTGGATTTGTTTACTTGCTGGAGTTCATCCAGTATTTTATTTGCACCCTTAAGTTTAGATGATCTCTATATATTAGGTTATTAAATGGGAAATGTTCAATTTTGAATCAAAAGTTTAGCTCATTATATCTCAAACAAGAAGCAGTGCATTTAATTAATGTTTGCCCCTAACCTTTAGAAACAGTTTTGCCATCTTGATGATAGCCTGTGTATCCAGCAGCAAAGAAGCCTAAAGAGTGAGTGGCCATGAAATTGTGAAAAATGTTTTCCACAGCTTGTTGAAAATTGAATAGTTTTCCTTGCAAGAAGTGGTCCAAACCTGAAAGAAGTGGCAGTCATTTGGTGCAAGGTCTGATGAATACAGTGGATGACAGATTGTTTCCAGGTCTGCCTTCTGTCATTTGACCAGCCCAGGTTGTGGGACAGCTTTGTCTTGTAAGAGCACTGGTCTGTCTTTATTGGTGTCTAGCACCAATCTCAGCTGCTTGATCTTCTTCTGTCATCCAACCAGTTGCAGTAGATATCCACTGTAATTACTGACCAGATTTCATGAAGCAGAAGTGAATAATACCAGCCCTGGATGGACCACCAAACAGACACCATTAGCTTTTTTTTTTTTACTCTCCAGTAACTTTTTTGATGACTATTCAGCTTTGGATCATGTTTTGGTACTTCATCTTTATTTACCTATTGTGTTGAATGCTTGTAATTGTCACAACAATCCATTTTTAATCACTTGTAACAATATGGTGTGGAAATGGTTCACCTTTATGTCATGACAGCAAAGAAAGGCAAGCTTCAAGATGAATCCTCTTTGGCACTTGATTAATTCATCAGAACCTATCTATCCAGCTTCCTTCCTTTGTTTCAAATGGTCTAATATTGTTGGAATAAGAACATCAAACCTTGCTGCCAATTCACACGATAGGCTGAAGTGAATTTGCTTCTGCTACAGTTTTCAGCTCATCATTACCCAACTTGGTCTCAAGTCACCCATGTGGCACATTTTCAAGATTAAAATCACCAGAACAGAACTTTTTGTGTGTTCATTAGCCACATCCTTCCCAAACACTTCATTGCTATTTCTAGCTGTCTGTGCCACATTAGTTCCACAGTGGTTCTCATATTAAAAAATGACATGAATTTTGACTTATCCATGGTTTCCCAAAAATTGCTGTAAAAGTTTTTTGAAAGATAATCACAAGCCAAAATGAATGAAAATGTACCCTCACAATAAAAAAAAGATAAGAAGTATCAAAGTGAAATGTGAGAAGCATCAACTTTTGAACTTATTATTTAAGGAAATCAGGCAGTGAGAGTCAATTTTTGTTAATAGTGAAAGGTGTGGGTCCAGTTTCAGTCTTCTAAAAGTCACCATGCAATGCTCCCAGCATCATTTCTTAAATAGGGAATCTTTTCCCCAGTTTATATTTTTGATAGGCTTATCAAAGATCAAATGATGATAAGTGTCTGGGTTCATCTCTTGGTTCTCAATTCTGTTCTATACATCTACCTCTCTATTTTTGTGCCAATACCATGCTGTTTTGATTACTATAGATTTGTAGTATAGTCTAAAGTCTGGTAGCATGATTTCTCCTGATTTGTTTTTATTTCTGAGTAATGTCATGGCTATTTGAGGTTTTTTTCTGGTTCCATGTAAGATGAAGTACTATTTTTTTCCAGATCTTTAAAGTATGATGGAGGTGCTTTGATAGGGATTGCATTAAATTTGTAAATTGCTTTGGGTAACAAGGACATTTTAACAGTGTTGATTCTTTCTAGCCATGAACATGGTATATTTTTCCATTTGTTAATATCTTCAGCTATTTTTTTTCTCAGAGTTTCATAATTCTTTTTATAGAGATCTTTCACGTCCTTTGTCAGGTCAATTCCCAAATATTTCATTTTCTTTGGCATAACTATAAAGGAAATAGAGTCCTTGACTGTGTTTTCAGCTTCACTAATATTGGTATATATAAAAGCTACAGATTTGTGAGTATTTATTTTGTATCCTGAAATGCTACTATATTCATTGATCACTTCTAAGAGTTTTGTGGTTGAGTCCCTGGGGCTTTCCAGGTATAAATTACATCATCTGCAAAGAGTGAAAGTTTGATCTCTTCTGACCCTATATGGATACCCTTGATTGCCTTCTCGTGCCTGATTGCAATAGGTAAGACTCCCTTACAATGTTAAATAGCAGTGGAGACAATGGGCAATCTTGCCTGGTTCCTGATCTGAGTGGAAACGTTTTCAATTTAACTCCATTCAATACAATTTTGGCTATGGGTTTGCTATAGATGGCCTCCATCAGTTTAAGAAAAGTCCCTTCTATACCTATTTTTGTAAGTGTTCTGAACATGAAAGGATGCTAGATATTGTCAAAAGCTTTTTCTGCATCTATTGAGAGAGTCATGTGGTCTTTGTTTTTTAGTTTGTTTGTGTGATGAATTATATTTATATAATTGATTTATGATTTATGTATATTGAAGCAACCTTGAGACCCAGGGATAAAACCCATCTGGTCATGGTGTTTAATTCATTTGATGTGTTGCTGGATTCTGTTTGCTAGGATCTTATTGAATATTTTTGCATCTATGTTCATTAAAGATATTGGTCTATAATTTTGTTTCCTTATTGGGTCTCTTTCTGTTTTAGGGATCCAAGTGATATTTGCTTCATAGAATGTGTTGGGAAGTATTCTTTCTTTTTCTATGTTTTGGAAAAGGTTAAGTTATAGGTACTAGTTCCTCTTTAAAGGTTTGTTAGAATTTTGATGTGAAGCCATCTAGTCCCAGACTCTTCTTTTTTGGGAGATTTTGTATAGTTGATTCTATTTCATTACTTGAAAGGGTCTATTCAGCATTTCCAATTCTTTCTGACAAAGTCTAGGAAGTTGGTGTGCTTCCAAGTATTGGTGAATTTCTTTCACATTTTCATATTTCTGAGAATAAAGATTTTTGTAGCATTCATTAAGGATTTTTTGAATTTCTGAGGTATATGTTGTTATTTTCCCTTTGTCATTTCTGATTGATGATACTATGGACTTTAATTTTCTATTTTTGGTTAGGTTGCCCAAAGGTTTATTAATTTTGTTGAATTTTTTAGAAAACCAACTTTTTGATTCATTGATCTTTTGAATAATTCTTTTATTTTTGATTTCACTTAATTCTGCTCTATTTTTTTTTTTTTTTTGGCCAGGACTGGGTTTGAACCTGCTACCTCTGGTATATGGGGCCAGCACCCTACTCCTTTGAGCCACAGGTGCTAACCCAATTCTGCTCTAGTTTTAGTTATTTCTTTTCTTCTACTGGGTTTGGTGTTGGAATGTTCTTCCTTGCAAGCAGACAGCCCCCAGAATGGGAGAGGATATTTGCAAGTTATGCTTCTGATAAAGGTTTGATAATTAGAATCCACAGAGAACTCAAACTTATTAATAAGAAAAGAACAAGTATCCTATTTTATTGTGGGCATGGGACTTGAGCAGAAGCTTTTCTGAAGATGATAGGCACATGGCCTACAGACACATGAAAAAATGCTCATCATTTTTAATCATCAGAGAAACGCAAATCAAAACAAGTTTGAGATATCATCTAACTCCCATAAGAGTGGCTCACATTACAAAATCCCAAAACTACAGATGTTGGTGTGGATGTGGAGAAAAGGGAACACTTCTTTGAGGGAACCAAAGGAACACTGCTGGTGGGAGTGTAAGCTAAAACATCCCTTTTGGAAAGAGGTATGGAGAATACTCAGGGATCTAAAAGTAGACCTGCCTTTTGATCCTGCAATTCCTCTGCTAGTTGTATATCCAAAAGACCTAAAATCACTTTATAACAAAGATATTTGCACCAGATTGTTCATTGCAGCTAAACTCATAATAGCCAAGTCATAGAAGAAGCCCAAGTGCCCATCAACCCATGAATGGATTAATAAATTGTGGTATATATATGCACCATGTAATATTATGCAGCCTTAAAAAAGATGGAGATTCTTTTATGTTTGCATGGATGGAGCTGGAATATATTCTACTTAGTAAAGTATCTCAAGAATGGAAGAAAAAATATCCAATATACTCAGTACTATTATGAAACCAATTTACAATCACTCACACTTTCATATCAAGAATAGATCACAATGGCCCAAGATGAGGGAGGGGGGACTGGTAAGGGAGGGGAAAGGTTAGATCAAGGGAGGTGAATGGTGGGATCACACCTATGGTGCATAAATGGGTATAAATGTCTTAACATAATAACTAAGTAAATGAGATGATGTATATATTAACCAGTGTGATGTAAGCATTCCTAATTCTATATAAAATCAACATATTGTACCCCATAGATACGTTAATGTATACATGATCTATGCATTTATGATTTAATAAAAATAAATAAATAGTGATCAGAAAAAAAATTAAAGAAATCAGACATTCTATACTTAGTAACCTAGAATTCCATTTTAATGTCTCTTACATCATGGATACGCATGTCCTTATGTATTCCTTTATGCATTCAGAGATGCAAGTGACAGTTTGGGCCCCAATCCATTTTTATTCCTTTGTAGTTCATTTCCATTCCTTCATGCTTATCTATGGGTCTTTTAAAATTCACTTTGTTTAATTTGTTTTTCTACATTTTTACTAAGATGTAGTTAAGCATGGATTTAAACAAAAATTATACTGATTTAACATTAAAATATGACCTTTTATATTTTTTGTAGTTCATAACAACTTATGTATTTGTTTATTTAGATATGTTTATTTTATTAGAATTGCTTCATCTTTATTACCTTCATCTTCTACTTTTGTAGCCTGTATTAACAAACCTCTGTATCAAAATGAACTTTTGCTTAAAAACATTTCTAGATAAAATACAGTAAAATGTATGGATCTAGGTGTGCAGTTTGATGAGTCTGACAATGTTTACATTTGCATAACTAACACTTTAGTCAGAACATCAGAGATTTCCATTACCCTATAAAGTTCCCTTGTGCTACTTTCCAAGAAATCTCCCTTTTTCCCAGAGACAACCCCTCTTTTGATCCACAGTTTTGCCTGTTTCTGAGCGTCACATAAATAAAATCATGTAACATATTCTCACTTGTGTATACTTTCTTTCTCTCAATGTCATATTTTTGAGATTCATCTGTTTTGCAGTGTGTGCCAATAGTTTGTGTCTATTTATTGCTGATTGGTAATGAGTAATTCACATTGTATGAATGTACTTACTCATTTTCTCTTGAGGAAGATATGGGTTTTTGCCAGTTTTTGCTATTATGACATAATTGTAAAGAAAATATATTTTTTTGTACAAATTTTTTGTAGACCAAGATTCTTCTTGGGTAGGTAGCTCACATCAGACTTTCAGGATTATAAATTAGGTATATTAAAAAACTACCAAACCTTTTTAAAGTTGTGGCACCATTTTACACATCCCCCAGAAATTTCTAAGGATTCCATTTACTCCTCATCTGTAATTGACAGTCTTTTCAATTTTCTATATATAGTTTTATCTCATTGTGGATTTGATTTACCTTTCCTTGATGACTACTGATTCTGAGCATCATTTTTTTTGTAATTATCAGCCATTAATCCAACTTTTTTTGTTGTAGCTCTTAAGTATTTTACCCACTTTTGTCATTATGTTTATCTTTTAATTAGTGATTTATAGATATTCTTTATATATTCTCCATGTTTGTATCTTTTCAAATAATTTTGCAAATGTTTTCTTCTGCTTTATGACTTACCTTTCATTTTAATATTATGGTACAGTGATTTTTCATTTTTATGAAATCCTAGTAACAATTTTTTTCTTTCATAGTTGCCAATTTTTGTGTTCTAAGAAATCATTGCCTTTAGGGTCACAGAAATGTCTGTATTGTTTTCAAAGAAACATTTGTTTTAATATTAGGGTTTAAAATCCATCTCATTTTTCACAATACAATACAAGATGGGAGTTGAATTTCTTATTTTTTTTTTTCTGTGTGAACATACAGTTGTCTCAGAGCCATTGTTGAAAAGCCTTTCCCTTCCCACTATGCTACAATGGCACAGGTACGGGTATATATCTGCCTCTATCTTGTTCCATTTATCTATTTTTTTAATTCTTATACCAGTATCTTAATTTTCGTAACTCTTTTTGGAAGTCTTGCAATTGGGCAATTTAAGTTCTTCGACTTTGTCCATCTTTTCAAGTTTGTTTAAGTACATGCTCTACAGCTGAAAATTTTTATGGAACCAAATTCTCTTTAGATGTTTCTGCAAATATTAACTGTATTGACTCTAAAGTCCCACCTGTTTTCTTCATTTACTCTGTTTTCAGAGTGGGCACTTAGGAGACTTTAGTCTAGTATACATGGGAGAGACCTTTTTCAGAGGTAAGATATAGCTGTAGGTAGTTTCCATTTGGGAGCATTCTACCCTCTTCTCTTCTTTACCATTGCCCCAACCTGGCTTTCATAGTAGACAGCAATGCAACCATATTTCATTTCCTCTGAAATTGGCCTTTCCTCAAAGTGTAGTAATATCTCAGATTCAGATTTGTTCTTGGGAAAGAAGAGGTTTTTGAACTTCAGTTCAGGTAGGAGTTCTGGCATCTTTGGGCTATTCTTATTGGAGATCAGATGGTCATTGTACTTGAAAGAAGATGTTTAGGGCTCACCTCACCTATCTTGTCGCATCTAAAAGACTTCAGAGATTAATTTCCTTTCAAGTAGGATGACCAAGGCTCAAGATATGCTCAGGATTGAAGGGTTCCTAGGATATGTGACAGTCAGTGCTCACACCAGGAAAGTAGGCACACTGTGGCCTATTAATTGCCCTATGCAGGCAATTCTGTCTACCTACCATACACAGGACATAGCCTGCCTAGTCACACCTGTCTATTATTTGAGCCTTTATTTTTATTGATAATAACTAATATATAATACATTTATTAGTAAATTATGATCATTTTATCACTAATATCTCTCAGGATTAATCTCCTAGCATAAGGTATGAATAGCAAATATAAATAGCAGCAAAATTAGTGATGTACTTAATATTAAAATGACTTTTATAATTTCCATTAATGTATCATTTATGAAAGGCTTAGAAATCACTGAAAATCCCAGTTAAGTGAAGAAACTAGAATTATGTGGTCTGAGCTGAATGCATTTCAATAGCTACACAGCAGTGAAATATGGAAGTGTAAAGTTGCTGCGTATCTTGGGCTTTATTATAAGATGATAAGCCTCTCTTCCTGTCTTCTTCCTCTCCTTCTGCTTTCCTTCTATAGCCTCACATCTTTCCTTTTCTTCTCTTCCTCTCCTTTCTTCCTTCTCACTATTTTCTCCCATGTATTCCCTTTCTTTTTTTTCCTTCTCTCTCTCTCTTTCCCTCCACCCCATCTATTTTGAGAGTCCACAGGGAAAATAAATTCCTGTGAAGCTGTCCTTATGGGCTGTTATTGCAAGACTATTGAAGGGTCTTCCACATGAAAAGAATCACCATAGGCCATATCTTTATCTAAATAAATTTTAAAAAATAATCAACATTTTCTACCCATTTCTGATTCTATTAAGGAAGAAATTGGGGATCCTTCCTTCCGAATCTTCCCCAGAGCTAGGTGGCAGCCTGGCTCACCAGAGTTCTGGTGTGTCCTGTTATCCTATCATTAACTCTCCTTTTTTCTTATTCACCCTCTTTTTCTGTCCAGGTGGCTGGCATTTTTTTCTCCCCCATATCAGGAGAATAACCATAATGAAATACAGATATTTCCCCCACAAAGAATAACTCTGATTCTCCTTCAAAAAGGAGAATCATAATGAAATACAGATATTTCCCCCACAGGATAAGTCTGATTCTCCTTCAAAAGTTGTGGGGTCACATCTGGCTCCTTTGACCTCTGCAGGGGAACCCACCACTTGCCCTAGCCTGGGTCGCCTAAATTCTCAAGACAAGAATCACAGGGCATAGCAGTCTCCATATTAGTAGCAATGCCCAGCTTTTTAAAGGATTCAGAAGTATGTAACATGCTTTGGAGAGCCTTATGGTTTATTACTGAGGAGAATTTGCTTTAGTAAATTATTGGTTTGGCTTCAAATAGTTGAATTTTTTCATGTCTTCTACTGATCTCCTTTCTTTCCCTTGGGTGTGGTCACTGTCTGAAACTTTGATGCATTAGAATGTATAGAAATTTTCTCTCTTTTCTTTCAGAGTTAGACTGATGTCTATGCACTTTACTTCCCTTTCTGCAGTATTTGGGAGGAATTATGAAACTTGTAGCTTCTCTTTTAATTTTCTTCACATTTTAGTCCCCAGTTATTCCTGTGCCCTCTACTTAAACTCCTCAATATGGTTTGCCAGACACTTATTTTCAGATTAGTTCGAGTTTGTGAATATCCAAAAAAATACAGCTATTTCATAATTGTCTGGATAATGTTTATAGGAAAAAAATAAGCATGCTGTAGAAGTCCTGAAGTCTGCTCTGAGGACTGCTCTGGGACTTTGATCATGTATAAAAACAGAAATAGAAAGTAGGGCTAAAAGAAATTGTCACCAAAAGATAGTTTCGAACAATAAAAAAAATCTTCTTGGGAAAGGTATAAAAGAAATATTAGGTTTATGTCTTCAGGTTTTTAGCTGAAATGGTAGTCAGAATTTGAATCTCATTAGACAGTCTTTTCAAACCTGCCTATTGTACCATTTTGGGCTAGGTTATTTTGAGGATACTTTAGTATCTGAGTTGACTCTCTAACAGTACATTGCTTTTGTTTTCATACTTTTTTGGATTTTATATTTTCTTTATGATTTCCCTATCATTGATGTTTTTATAGGGAAATAAAAGATGCCGTACAGCTGTCCACCTGGCCAGAAGCAGATGACACATTCAAAATGGTAATTAATTTATGAAGAGATTATTTAATGAATGGGCTATTTTTGTAAATTGTGGGGAGAGTGAAGGGAAGCCAAAAAAAAAAAAAAAGAAAAGAAATAACCATGGCTGAGCTATGGTAGGAGGCTGCTGCTGCATCAAGAACTAAGGGCCAATGAAAGTAATTGTTTCTAACACCAGTGAGAGCTGTACCTTTCATTAGGAAGTAAAGGGGTTGTCCAGTGGGACCTGTGATCTTTGGTAGAGAAACCCAGCCACTGCTAAATTGTTAAATTGTGGAGTTAGCAAGAAGGATGCCAGACAGTAAAAATCACTTTTCCTTCCTTCTGCTCCTTAACTTCCTTCAGGTCCTTCCAATTGACTGAACTCCACTGAGAGTTAAAAGGTAAGAGAGCATCATCAATACCATCTGGAGAAGTCGGCTTCCCAGGGTGCAGACCAAGGTAAGGAACTGTGGAGACTGGCTCAGAGACCAAGTTGGTACACTGACTAAGAAAAAATGCTGACAAAAACATCTTGTTTTACGTTAAAAGCTTTTTATTAAATCTTTATCTTGGTGTTAATTTACAATGGAGACATTTAGCTTAGGCTTAGAAGATCATTCTCTGCCTACTCCTAGGGCAGAAGAAGAGGGTCCTATTTTTTCACATTAATTCAATGTAAAAAAAATTTTTATAGTATAAACCAATTCAGGGAGTGTGAAGGCTGGATCAGAGGAATAGGCAGCAACTTCAGGGTTCTGTCAAGATACTAAATTAGAACTGGCTGCTTTTTTCCTCATAATCAGCTTAGAGAAAGCTACTGAAAAAGAAGAGGAACATGGACACATGGAACCAGCAATAAATGTTAACAAAGCTCATAATGAAACCTTGGAGAGGCTAAAGGCTGCCTTAACTGTGAATGGGTATGTAACTTGGAGGTAGTGGGCAGATGAGGTTTGGAACACAAGGTAACCATATATAGCAGGGAAAAGATAGAGAGGAGAGAGCTTTATATTTTCTGCTGTTGGTATATTCTTTGCATTGTTCTGAACAACTTAAATTGTCCCTTTATGGGAGAAATTGCCTGTAACAGACAAAATTAGGAGTAACATCAATCCACAGCATCCCATGCTGGTGAGGACATGAAGAAAGCAAATATGATTTGGTATCCACAACCTTTGAATTCTCCCTATTATTTTCCTTTTACATTTAAAATGAGACCTTTACCTTCGTCTTTCTTTCTTTCTTTTTTTAAAAATTAATTCATAGCTGTGTACATTAATGCAGTCATGGGGTACAGTGTGCTGGTTTTACATACAATTTGAAATATTTTCACCAAACTGGTTAACATAGCCTTCATGGCATTTTCTTAGTTATTGTGTTAAGACATTTATATTCTACATTTAGAAAGATTCACATGTACCCTTGTAAGATGGACCATAGATGTGGTCCCACCAATCACCCTCCCTCCACCCATCCTCCCCCCACCCATCCCCTCTCTCTCGCCCTTCCCCATATTCTTGGGCTATAATTGGGCTATAGCTTTCATATGAAAGCTATAAATTAGTTTCATAGTAGGGCTGAGTACATTGGATACTTTTCCTTCCATCCTGAGATACTTTACTAAGAAGAACATTTTCTCGCTCCATCCATGTAAACATGAAGGAGGTAAAGTCTCCATCTTTCTTTAAGGCTGAATAATATTCCATGCTGCTTTTTTGTTTGAAAAGACTGGCAAAAGATTTTAAATAATAAATATATTTGAAGGGGTAAGTAAATATAAAAGTTAGTGTCTAAGAAGAAAGTGATTACTTTTTATGTGATAAAAGAAGAAATAACATTGTAGTTAAGATAAATAATAGAGTGAGTATACCTGAAGATGAATTCATTGGAAGATTATATTGGGAAATACCCAAGAAAAGAGTAACACAGAAAAATTCATAGAAAATATAACAGAAAGACTGAAGATACACAAGATTTAAATAGATATTCAACATCTGAATTATAGAATTTCAGAGGAGTTTAAAAAAAGAGATAAAGGCCGGGCATAGTGGCTCATGCCTGTAAGCTTAGCACTCTGGGAGGCTGAGGTGGGTGGATTGCTTGAGCTCAGGAATTTGAGACCAGCCTGAGCAAGAGGGTGATTCCATTCCCCCCTCCAAAAATAATAGCTGGGCGTTATGGTGGGTGCTATAGACCTAGTTACTCAAGAGGGTGAGACAAGAGAATCACTTGAACCCAAGAGTTTGAACTTCCTGTGAGCTGTGATGCCATGGCATAAGGTAGGGGTGACAAAGTGAGACTCTATCTAAATAAAATAAAATAAAAAGATATGGGAAAAATTCACAAAGTAAAAACAATGACAACTTTCTTTTTTTTTTTTTTTTTTTTTTATTCGGAGCCTCAAGCTATCCCCCTGGGTAGAGTGCCATGGTATCACACTCATAGCAACCTCCATCTCCTGGGCTCAAGTGAGTCTCCTGCCTCAGCCTCCCAAGTAGCTGGGACTACAGGCGCCTGCCACAACGCCTGGCCATATTTTGGTTGCAGCCGTCGTTGTTTGGCGGGCCGGGCTGGGGATTCGAACCGGCTACCTTAG
>CAUYTI010020844.1:0-44943 GCA_963575145.1 Galago senegalensis
ATATAAAGTTAACCATCATACATAGGGTGCCAAAGGACACATATTTTAAGAAAGGAAAAACTAATATTATGCAGCCCTAAAGAAAGATGGAGACTTTACCTCCTTCATGTTTACATGGATGGAGCTGGAAAATATTCTTCTTAGAAAAGTATCTCAAGAAAGGAAGAAAAAGTATCCAATATATATACTCAGTTCTATTATGAAACTAGTTTATAGCTTTCATATGAAAGCTATGACTTAATTATAGTTTAAGAATATGGGGGGGGAATGGAGGGGAGGGGGGTGGAAAGGTAGAGGAAGGTTGATTGGTGAGATCACCTCTATGGTTTATCTTACAAGGGTACAAGTGAATCTTTCTAAAAGTAGAACATAAACATCTTAACACAATAACTAAGAAAATGACATGAAGGTTATGTTAATCAGTTTGATGAAAATATTTCAAATTGTATATGAAAACATCACACTGTGCTCCATGATTGCATTAGTGTACACAGCTATGATTTAATAATAATAATAATAAAGAATAAAAAAAAGGAAAAACTGTATTAAAATTGTAATACCCAGGTGGGTGCAGTGGCTCCTCATGCCTATAATCCTAGCATTCTGTGAAGGTTGAGGCAGATGGATTGCTTAAGCTCATGAGTTAGAGACCAACTTCAGCAAAAGCAAGACGCCATCTCTACTAGAAAAAAAAAATAAATAAATTAACTAGAAAAACTGAGGCAAGAGGATCACTTCAACCCAAGAGTCTGAGGTTGCTGTGAGCTATGACACCATGGTACTCTACCCAGAGTGACAGCTTGAGACTCTGTCTCAAAACAAACAAACAAAAACAAAACTGTAATACTCAAGTCACGTCTGACTTTTGTAATTACAACAGTGGCTCAAATGTGACTTGCATTCATCTTTTGTTATCAATATATATTAAGTATTATAATTTTAATACAGCTTTTTCCTTTCTTAAATCACTTTTTTTGGCATCCTATGTGTATATAAAATTGACTTGGATCAAAGAACTATATGTTAAAACTAAAACTATAAAACTCTTAGAAGAAATCATAAGTGTAAATCTTTGTGACATTGAGTTTGGTCTCTTAGTAATGACACCAAAAATATAAGTAACCAAAAGAAAAATAGGTAAATTGGATTTCATCAAAATTAAAAATGTATATGCTTCAAAGGATACTATAGAAAAAGCAGAAATACAATCTGTTGGATTGAAGAAAGTAATTGCAAATCACATATTGGATATGAGACTTATATCTAGAAAACATAAAGAACATGTAGAATTCAATAATAAAAGACCAAAACCCAAATTTAAAAGATGGACCAAGGATCTGAATGGACATTTCTCTGAAGATTTACAAATGAGCAATTAGTAGGTAAAAGAAAACTCAACATTATTGATTATCAGGGAAATGGAAATCCAAACCACAATGAGGCACCACTTCACACTCACTAGGATGATAAGAAATACAGAGATGGACAATAAAGGTGTCAGGCAAGCAAAGATTTAAGAGAAATCAGAACTCTCTATATATCTGTTAAGAAGTTAAAATGCTACAGTAACTTCGGAAAACAGTATGGCAATTCCTCAAAAGGTTAAACAAAGCTACCATTCAACAAATCAACTCCAGATGTATACCCAAGAGAAATCAATGAATGTATATAGAAGCATTATTCTTATTAGCAAAAAGGTGGAAACAATCTAAATGTCCACCACCTGATGAATAGATAAATAATATGTGTCGTAGTATATCCTTAAAATGAATATTATTAGGTCCATAAAATCACACATGAAGACATTATGTTAAATGAAAGAAGTCAGTCACCAAAAAAAGCTATATATTGTATGATTCTATGTATATGAAATGTTCAGAAAAGAAGGAAAGTAAGATGGGGGAGTGTGGGTGATGATGACTAAAGAGTACAGGATTTCTTTGGAGGAAGATGGAAAGTGTTCTAAAATTGTAGTAATAGTTGCATGCCTCTATAAATATAACTAAAACCCATTGATTTTTACAGTTTAAGGTAAAGGCAGGGGCAGGCAGGAAGATAGCTTGAGGCCAGAAGTTTGAGATCAGCCTGGGCCTAATAAGACCCTGTCTCTACAAGAAATATTTATAAGCTGGGTGTGGTGGCATGTGCCTGCAGTCCCAGTTACTCTGGAGGCTGAGTCAGGGAGATCGCTGGAGCCCAGGGGTTTGAGGTTGATGTGACCTATGAGGATGCCACTACACTCCAGGCTGGGCAACACAGGGTGACCTAGTATCAAGGAAAAACAAAAACAAAAAAACTTGCATAAGTCAATTTTGAAATTATTGAATATTTAGATCAGAAAATTGTGAAATATGCTTTTCCAAGTCAGCGACACCCCCGTCAGGACTTGGAAACCAAGAGGACAGAAGGGTCACTGTTTCACAAGCAGGTAATCTCTGTTGCAGAAGAGAGAAAACTCTTAATTCAGAAGAGACCCATTCTTTTTTACCAATGACCAAGAAAGGGATTTCAGTGGCTAGGGAGTTTTATTGGGAATCCCAGAACTTAGGGGATGGCGCCAGGGTGACTGCAAGGGTGACATCCAGGGCAATCACCGTTTCCCCGCCCCAGAAAAGAGGCGGGGATGAGCCGGGACCCGCGATCTGAGCTGGGAAAATGGGCCAGCGAGCCAGGCCAGCCCTTCTCCTCCTGGTGCTTTTGCAGACCTTGGTCCCGCAGGGGCGACTGCTGCGTGAGTCTGAGGGCGGCGGGAGAACAAGCCACCCAGTGGGGGAGGAAACATTGATTAATTTGGGCGTTTTCTAACTTCGGAGGTCCTGCTCAGCCCCATTCTCTCCTACTTTCTGTGTCCAGACCCCGGGAGAGAACGCTAGCCACTGAGCTAGATAGCTCCTCACCCCAAGACCTTCTCCCTGGTCGGTTCTCCTCTGTCCCCGCTCTTTGGTGTTACATTTGGAACCACCTACTCCCTCCTCAATAGCGACTCTTTTAATATAGCAGCTGTCCCCGATTGATTTCTCCCAGTCTCATTTCCCAGTTGCCACAATTCAGCCTATTTTATTCTTTCTCCCCTCTTCATCTCTCAACTGCTTATAATAGAATTTAGCGCCTCTAACATCTTTAATAAATCTAATAGTTACTCACTAGTTGTGAGCTAGCCCTGGGGCTCCTTGGATTCCTTTATTTTGTTGTTGTTTTTGTTTCTAAAGTGTGCACTCCCCTCCCCCTCTCCCGGTCATCCCCAAACGGGAAGTTCTCACTCAGGGCAACCTGGACCCGGGTTCTCGCAGGCAAACCTGAGAGAACCCACAGGGAGACCCAAGGCAGGGTTCCCACCGCAGAACTAGTAGCGCTGGGTGGTGGGGGTGTGAAGGAGTGTGGCTGGGATCTGAATTCTTCCCACCCCACCTCCTCTTGATAAGACTTGTTATCTTCTCACTGGGGGGTGGGAAGCTCCTGAGAGAAGCCTACCTTGGGCCCTTCCCTATTTTTGGAGATTGTTCTTCTTACTGGAAAATTAAGTGTATGTTATTTTTGAACATTTGAATGAAACATAACAGTTCTCTTTTCCAGCCACGCTATGGTGATTGGCAATATGCTGCATAATTAATGGACTTTTTCTAAAGGATGCCAAAGTAGTAATAATTAACATTTAAGCAATAAAATTAGTTTTAAATCACATTCATATCTGTAATCTTTTTTGACTGTCACTAGGCATTGGAGGTAGAAGCTATTAATAGTTTTGACTTTACTAGTGGTTTAATTAATCCTCAGGTTAAGTAACTTTTCAGGTTAAGTAACTCTTCCTTTACAAAGAAGATAAGACATCTGATTTTCTGATGTTAAATTAAGTTCTACCACTACTTCTAATCTTAGCTGACAGTGATTTTGTCTTGTAGGCTAGCACAGTGCTGTAGTTTACGTACCTTACCACCTCAGCCTCAGTACACTTTGAGGGTAGGCACTCTGTGTATCCACATTTTACAGATGATAAGAATGAGGCATGGCCTGCATACTGGTAACTATGTTCTATGGTGCATTAGGATTTGGTAGCAGACCAAAACATCACACTGCATTAGAGGCAAAATAATAAAATTTGATGTTGAACAAAAACAGTCATTGTTCACAAGTGTGAAATGGGTCCCAGTCACATGTGCCACTGTTGTAAGCCCTGGGAAAGAGAGCAGGGAACCAAATCTTTGCCCTCTGATATTTTGCATTCTAGTAGGAGAGCCAACAATAAACAAATGAGCAGAAAAATATCCATTGTCATGTAGTGATGGGTGCTTTGAAGACAGATGAAGCAGAGAGGTCAAAGCCACCTACTCTCTTGAGGCTGAACAAAGAACTGAAGAAGAGGGGCTGAGAAATGATTACATTCTGGATATATTTGGAAGGAAATTGCTGAAGGTTTCTATGTTGTGGGAGAGAAAGAGAGGAGTCAAAATTGATACTATTTTTTATTTAATTTTAATTTTATTTTATTGATCTGATCAATGAGGTAATTTGTGATAACATTTCTGAGAGGGAGAAGGCAGAGAAAAGAGCAGTTTGGGAGGAAACCCGATGCCTGGGTTTGTACATACTGAGTTTGAATTCCAGTCAGGAATCTAAGTGATGATGTGATATGGGCAATTGGCTGTAAGAATCTAGAGTTCAGGGCCAGAATTGAAAATTTAAGAGTCATCATTTATTCATTCTTGCAGTGAGTATTTATGATGCATGTACTACATGCCACGTGCTGTTTTGGGCCCTGGGAATATATTTCTGAACTCCCTCACTCCATAATGAGGAAAGGGGGAGTCCTGCTGTGTTTGTTTGGGAACTGTTGCCCTGGGCAGTTTATCAGCAGATTCTTCAGCATTGCACAGGAAACATTTGCAGATGAAAAGGTTTAGATAAGAAGTGGTTTTAAAAAAGACTCAAAAGTAACTCCTGAGCTCAACTACTGTGGCTGGAGAGAGACACCTTAGGATTTTCTAGACTCTGTCTACTCCAGGGAAATTGCCTAATCATCAGTAATGGGACAGTGTGAAAGGATGGTAGGGACATGTGGCAAAGGAAGGTGCACAAGGAGAGAGCAGCCAGGACTATCATATGAACAAGACTGTGTTGTTGCACTTTTTAATTTTTTTTTTGTACCAACAGAGTCTCACTTTATCGCCCTCAGTAGAAGGCTGTGACATCATAGCTCACAGCAACCTCCAGCTCTTGGGCTTAGGCAATTCTCTTGCCTCAGCCTTCTGAGTAGCTGGGATTACAGGGGCCCTCCACAACGCTGGGCTATTTTTTTGTTGCAGTTTGGCAGGGGCTGGGTTTGAACCCACCACCCTTGGTATATGGGGCCGGCGCCTACCCACTGAGTCACAGGCACCGCCCTATGTTGCACTTTTCACAGAGGAGGACAGCCAGTGGTATGAATTGTCATGTGTGGCACCTCTGCCTCCCAGACTTCCTCTGCTGCATGTCGTGAAGGCCTGTTACTCTCTCTCCAGGTTCTCACTCACTGCACTACCTCTTCATGGGTGTCTCAGAGCGAGACTTTGGTCCTTCCTTGTTTGAGGCTTTGGGCTATGTGGATGACCAGTTGTTTGTGTCCTACGATCATGAGAGTCGCCGAGTAGAGCCCCGAGCCCCGTGGGTCTGCACTAGAACCTCAAGCCAACTGTGGCTGCAGCTAAGTCAAATCCTGAAAGGGTGGGATCACATGTTCATTGTTGACTTCTGGACTATCATGGACAACTATAACCATAGCACGGGTATGTGGAGGGGGGCCTCGCCCTCCTGAGGTCTTTGGAGCTTTTTGCCACCTCAGGATGTATCTCAATGGGGAGACCTGGAAGTCTGAGGTCCTGGGGGGCAGGGAAGAAGGAAGACATTTGCTTCCTGAGACCACTTGGTCCTTGAGGTTGGTGGAAACTCCTTTGGTTTCAGTAACAAGCTGGGGGTGTTTCTAGAGTCCCACACCCTGCAGGTGATCCTGGGCTGTGAGATGCAGGAGGACAACAGCACCAGGGGCTTCTGGAAGTATGGGTACGACGGGCAGGATCACCTTGAATTCTGCCCTGAGACACTGAACTGGAGAGCATCAGACTCCGGGGCTCAGGCCACCAAGCTGGAGTGGGAAGTACACGATATTCGAGCCAAGCAGAACAGAGCGTACTTGGAGAGGGACTGCCCTGAGCACCTACAGCAGTTGCTGGAGCTGGGGAGAGGTGCTCTGGACCAGCAAGGTATGGTGGAAGCATCCTTCTGCCCCACAGTCTAGTGGGGCAGAGTGAGGAGGTTACAGGGCCTGGGATCCCTGACTGTGAGGTTTCAGAGGTGGCTAAGGTTGCGTGACTCTCTAAGTTCTGAAAAGAAATTTTTCTCAATCCTGGGTTCTCCCCTTTATAACTGAGATATATGACACAGCCATAGTTACGGTTTTAATTTTTTTTCTCTATGCATATGGCCATAAGAGAAAGTATCTGTTGCCTTTTTTTTTTAATTTAACCAACAATCCTGTGTATATTTATACTGTTGGGAATTCAGATATATCAACTATCACATGAATACCAAGATAAGAAAGTACAAGTGAGGACACCCTAGGAGTAGCAGATTTCTTTTTTTTTTTTGAGACAGAGCCTCAAGCTGTCCCCCTTGGTAGAGTGCCATGGCATAGCTCACAGCAACCTCCAACTCCTGGGCTCAAGTGAGTCTCCTGCCTCCACCTCCCAAGTAGCGGGACCACAGGCGCCTGCCACAACACCTGGCTATTTTTTTTCGGTTGCAGCCATCATTGTTGTTTGGCAGGCTGGGCTGGATTCCATTGCGCCACCTTAGGTGTATGTGGCTGGCGCCTTAGCCACTTGAGCCACAGGCGCCAAGTCACAGATTTCTTTAGGTTAAAGACTTCTTTCACAGAATATAGCAATAATTGCTAAAGATAGCTCTCTTACAAAACTCCTCCTTACAAAAATACTTACTAGATTAAACCAGGTGAAATTGATTGTATTCAATTATTTTTGATGTAGATAAAAGGCAATTTTACCTGTCAGAACAGAGCACTTGGGTAGCAGATATACATATTTACATAATGGACAAGAGAATAAGCTGATATGACTGTGACTATCTTCCAATCTGACACAACATCAGACCCCAATCTTGGAATGAGTTTTATGGTACAAAATGGTGTTTCTCCTGCAGCTTGTTTTTTTGTTTGTTTGGTGTTGGGGTTTTTTGTTTTTGTTTTTGTTTTTTGAAGAGGGAATTTCTTTCCTCCAACCCATAGAAGGAAGTGAAAGTTCCAGTCTTCCTGTCAAGGGTAAAAATAGCCCTTTCCTCATCTTCCTCTTTTCTATTTAGTGCCTCCTTTGGTGAAGGTGACTCATCGCATGACTTCTGCAGTGACCATTCTACGGTGTCAGGCTTTGAACTTCTATCCCCAGAACATCACCATGAAGTGGCTAAGAGACAAGCAAGTACTGGATGCCAAGGAGGTTGAGCCTAAGGATGTGCTGCCCAATGGGGATGGAACCTACCAGAGCTGGGTAGCCTTGGCTGTGACTCCTGGGGAAGAGCAGAGATACACCTGCCAGGTGGAACACCCAGGCCTGGATCAGCCCCTCACTGCCACTTGGGGTATGTGACAGATGAGAGCCAAGAGCTGATAAAATCTGATGTGGGTAAAATGAGGGGTAGGGGAAGGATAGAAAGAAAGGGCCCTGGGGGATTCACATGATAGTGAGAGGAGGGTCTGCTCTTTGTTTGAGGTTGGGTTTGGGGGTGGCAGTCACAGATTTTAACCTGTTTTCATTGTTTTAGAGCCCTTACCATCTGACACCCTGGTCATTGGAGTTATCAGTGGGATTGCTGTTTGCGTCATTATCTTCTCTACTGGAGTTTTGTTCAGAATCTTAAGGAAGAGGCACTCTTCAAGTGAGTGGGAACAAGGAGGAAGTCTCTTACTACCCATACCCCCAGGACACAGTAGTCTTCCTTCAAATAAGTAGGGCAAAGTGAGGGTAGAGGGGATTTAACATCCTTGGAAAACTTTCTTCTCTTTTATTTTCCTTGGGGACATCAGCACCTCCCTGGGAGCAGGAAAGGAATTAATGTTTTTTCCCATAATGTAAGTTCCTAATTCAACAAACATCTTTTGAGCTCCTACTATTTTCCAAGTACTGTTTAAAGTTGTGCAGGGTGGCTGGGCGGGGTGGCTTACACCTGTAATCCTAGTACTCTGAGAGGCCAAGCTGGGTGAATTGTTTGAGCTCAGTCATTTGAGACCAGCCTGAGCAACAGCGAGATCACATCTCTACTAAAAACAAACAAAAAAAACTAGCCAGATGTTGTGTGCAGCTACTTGGGAGCATGAGCAAGGAGGGACACAATCCTCTGTGGATGGTGAATGGGTTGTTGGAAGGTGAAATGGGAGGTGAAGAGACCATTAGCAAGCCAATAAGCAATTCCAGGTGAGAGATATATCCATTAGTTCCCTGGGATGAGAGTGGTCAGTGTTGAGATGGGTGAATGAGGAAGGGTGAGGGACAGGGAAGAGGCACGATAATGCCTGGGTTTGTGATGCCTCTCTCCTGGGTCTCTTGTCTTCACAGGAGAAGCTATGGGGGACTACGTGTTAGCTGAAAGTGAATGATGTGCATCCTGCAGATATCTTATAGGGTGGAGACAGAACTAGAGACTCAAAGAGGGGCCATACTTGTGGAGCTCTTCATGTTCAGGACAGAGTTGGACCCAACAGACAGAAACGGCCTGAAGAACTCTCTGCTTCTAGCCTTCCCAATTTACTTTATCAAAAAGATTTCCCCATTTAGGTTTTTAAGTTCCTGCATGGTAGTGACTGCAGCTGTGAGCTCGCCTCAGAGCTATTTCTCATGAATCTGGATCTAAAGGCTTCCTTCATTTCTCTGTCACCACAGAGACTATACATATATGTCACCTCATCTCCTAACTCTGGAAGAAGGCTGCTTAAATCTGAGGACCCACAATTCATTTTAACATATAAAAACATGTGAGAAAGGCTTATGAACTTCACCCTGGAACATGCACACTCAGATCCTTCAGCGAATTTTTCATACATATCCAGGCGTTTCCTGAAACTATTCAACTTTCCTTTGAATCCTTTCTCTCCGTTATCTAGTAACTCTGTCACCAAGCCCCAGGAATTCTTCCATGAGTGTGATCTGGGTCAATATACAACTGGGAAGACTGTGCACTGTGCAACTAGTTAGGCACCTTTCTCAGAACAGGCATCATGGATGTTTGTATCTTATCATAATGGAGTTTTTCGCAGGCAAAACAAAAGTGTTCTGAAGGGTGTTAGGGAGAGGTATATTTTCCTAATTTACACAGAGGTGTCATACAGGTTTTTAAAGATTAATAGGGGGCGGCACTTGTGACTCAATGGGTAGGGCACTGCCCTGTATACCCAGGGTGGTGGATTCCAACCCGGCCAAACTGCAACAACAGCAACAACAAAATAGCTGGACATTGTGGAAGAAGGCTGCTTAAATCTGACTTAAGTCTGTAGTCCCAGCTACTCAGGAGGCTGAGGCAAGAGAATCACTTAAGCCCAGGAGTTGGAGGTTGCTATGAGCTGTGACGCCAAGGCACTCTACCAAGGGTGATAAAGTGAGATTCTGTCTCTAAAAATAAATAAATAAATAAAAGATTAACGGGGCCTACTTTAGCAATGCCTCTCTAGTATGCAAGACCTAAAGTGCCACAGTAATTTTCTGTTTGGTCTCTGCTGACCCTCTGTCTTTGTTCTGATAATGAAAATCATGATAAAAATGGTGGTAATAATGATAATGTGGCTAATACTTATTAAAAATAAAAGAACTTACCTGATGCCAGACTCTGCTCTAGGTACCTACTTACATGCCCGATAGCATGGTAGGTATTGTTATGGCCAGTTTTTTCCTTTTCATGATAGAGAAACTGAAGTAAGAGTATCTCACAGCTTGTCAGGGATAGAGACAGGTTTCAAGTTCAGTCAGTCTTACTGTTTGATACATCTCACACCCCACTGCATTCAGGTGGTTTCAATGGGAGGAGTAAATGGAAAGAAACAGGATGACTAGGGAGGTGGTTCTTCTCTTGTCTCATTGTGTTTCTTCTCAGTAAGCTTGAACCAAATGAAGGGGAACAGCAGAAAATGAGCTACTGATCCTCAGCTGATGTGTTTCCTTTCAAAGTTCCTGTGAGAAGGACTCAGAATGTGATTCCTTTTCTCCTCTGGTGCTCTCTCTGGCATCTCTCTTTTTGGCCCCCACACAAGGACTGTGTGGTTGGTGGGGACACTTCTGGCTGTACTCAGCTTCAGACATAGTGTCCTCCCTTCTGTAAGTGCTTCCTGGGTAGTATTTCCTCAATGAACTGGAGCAACCTCTCTCATTTTGAGATAGTTAAAATGGAAGTCACCAAATGGCTTGGAGGGTGCCCAAGCATTATCTTCCTGGGGTCATTGCAAATCTGGTTCGTGTCTCCACTTGTACACATACAAAAAAATTCACCTAACCCAGCACTCAGTAATTGCTAGATACTGGGAAAGAGATTAATCTGAGTATATTCAAAAGTCTGCATATATCCCAACCAGAATTTTTTGCCCATATCCAGGCACGTCCTGGACACTGGTATTCATACACGTATCTCCAGATGGCATATATTTACTTTATGCTGGCTGAATAGCTGTGATGTAAGCACTTTGTCTTATACTCAGGAGACCAAGTACAGCTCATAAATTTGTTTTGTAGGTATTGACTTTGAGTGAAGAAATCTCAACCTTTTTAAAAAATTCTTTTTTGGTTTTTCTGGTTGTGAATGTTATGTAGATAAGAGCAAAAGTAATTTGTGTTGAGTACAGAAGAGTTGAAAAATGTGTAAAAGTAAAGCTGTTATTTAATTAGCCAGTGATAAGTCTGTTAACAGCTTGGATATTACCTGTTAGTTATTGCTGCATTAAGATATATAACGTTAACAAATAGATATATTTTAAAAAATGTATAATTGTGTTGTGTGAAGGATAATGTCACTGATGTTCTCATCTATTTCCTGAAAGTATACATTTTAATCATATTTTGGGGATATTTGCATTGCTTCTAATATTTTTACATTTTGTCTTATGGAATATTTTCATTAAACTGGTGGTAGCTGAATTAAATCACTTTTGTTTACAGACATTATCATCTAAGTTGCAAGATATTGGTTATTTTGCCTCCAAACCATGCTGGGAACACACTAACAAGTTCTTCTTCTCTGCATATCATCCTATACTTAAATTGAACTGCCCAAAGTCGTCTTCTATCTCATGAAGGATATGTTACAATTAATTAGGTAACCGTTTGTTTTATATTGTTTTTATTTCACATGGGCTGACATTTCAAGAAACACCCTAGTCTTCACAGTAACATATTTACTAAACACTGGCATTTGTGGCCTCTTAAGTTTTGTTTAATAAAAGAAATTATAAATCACCATTTTCATTCAGTGATTTTTTTAGTTTAGTTTATCATACTTTAGCTTAATTTTTCTGGCTGTGTTCATCAATTCTTTAAGCATTTGAAATTTGAAATTCAACATTTGGAAATTCAAAGACCTGAATTTTAAATTCTGTAACTTACTTCCCCAACAACTCGGGAACAAAGCATGGTAATAAGGAAGAGGTGACACCTGGTGGCCATACGTGAATGCAGCACAGCGGTCATGTGACTAGAGAAAGCCAAGGCTGGCGGTTTTGCCAGGGTAAGGAGTTGCACAAGGATCATATACCATGAGACGCCTTGTAGATAGAACTTGCTGAACATTTGAGAAAACAAGCTAGAAACTGCTTACCAGCTATTTGAATCGCAGGCGACCTTTGAGCAGCCTGAACTGGGAACAGAACAAAAGGAAAACAAGTAACGTTGGTACTCTCAGTCAAATATAGTAGGTGACGAGGGCCTGCCAGAGGAACAGGCCAAAATTCTTTTTCTTTTTTTTCTTTTTGAAACAGAATCTCCCTCTGTCTTCCTGGCTAGAGCGCAGGTGGCATCCTATGGCCTCCCAGAGTGCTGAGGCATGAGCCACCATGCTAGGTCCAGAATTCTTGCTATGTTATAATTATGTCAACTTATGATGCTGTGTAGTATTATAAAACATTCTTCATGGATGCATACACATTTAAAAAGTAAGTTATTTTCTCTAAAATGCCCAAATTTCTCATGTACTATCATTTTTAAACTATTTTTTTTCTAACTGCACTTTGATTTAATAATGGCTAGTAATCAAACATGGAGGGCTTTCAACATTAAAGATTTCATGTGTGGGCTGGTATTTGTAATCTTGATTCTCTTTGTAGATTTGGGTCATAATGTATTCTTTTTCCTTTTTGCATCTGTGATTAACTTCTACACTCTAACTTGTGTAATAAAATATTAAAACAATATTAAAGTACTTTGTGCAACAATTTTATAGAAAGCCTGGGCTACCTTGACATCCTGCATACATTTATTACTTGGCATGGCATGCATTTGGAATCTCGACCATTCTATTTCTGAGTAATCATTTAGGGGCTGGAAAAGATACTTAATATTTTTTTGAATAGATTTTTATACTTTTTATTTCTTGGCAGGATGAATTTGAATACTCAGTCTTCCTAGCCATAAATATTTTTCTAAAACTAATATTTTAGCTAATTATTACTGAATACTTACCAGATGTTAGGTTCTATTATAAATATTAATTCCTCCAAAGAATCCTATAAGGTAGGAATTACTGTTATTTTATTGTTATGAAAACCAAGGTATGGAAAGGTTAGTTAACTTGTCAGAGGTTTAACAGCTAGAAAATGGTCATGCTCGATTTTTATTCCAGCTATTCTTGCCTAGAGTTGAGTTCATAACCATTATTATATATTGTATTTATACAATTATTATATAATTGTATTTAGTTCAAGAATACATATAATATGGCATTGTTACCATGTTGTTGACATACTATTTAAAAATTATTTATTCTGGGGCCAGGGAACAGTGGCTCACACCTGCCCATTCTAGCATTCTGGGAGGCCAAGGTGGGTGGATTGCTTGAGCTCAGGAGTTCAAGGACAACCTTAAGCCAGAGCAAGACCTCATCTCTCAAAATAGCTGGCATTGTGGCAGGCATCTGTAGTCTCAGCTACTCAGGGGGCTGAGGCAAGAGGTTGCTGTGAGCTATGAAGAGATGGCACTCTACCAAGAGCGATAAAGTGAAACTTTCAAAAACAAAACTTTATTCTGCTGTCTAGTAGTATAATCCATGATGTTTTTGCAGCTCCCTATTATTTTTTCCTAAATAGTTTGAAACATTTCTCATTTATGTTGTTAAATTATAGGATTGTCCAGTTCATATACAAATTTTTAAGTGTTGAATTTACATATCTATTCTCTTTATCCTTTATCATTCAAGGTGAAATTTGGGAGATGGGTACTCTTGAAGCATCTGCAAATCATTTTATCCACCAGATTTGGGTACAAAGTATTCTAGTTTTTTTTTAAATCAAATTCTGACTTTTGATTTGAAGATTCTGTAATGAATAGAACTTTGTAGTCTTCAATTCACTCTTTAGGGGGATAAGTACCAATATTTGTATAAATTCCAAAGCAAATTTTATTAGTTAACTTTATAAGTTAACTAAACATCCTGGGTTTATTCCTTAAACCGAGTTACCACAATGACAATTTCATAAAACAATCAATAACCAACTTTCTTACTGCCAAAAAGTTTTACTATGTGTATGTGAACATCAGTTATAATTTAACTTAATTTTTTGAGACAGAGTCTCACTCTGCCACCCTGGGTAGAGTGCAATGACTTTATAGTTCACAGCCACTTCTCAAGTCGTCCTCTTGCCTCAGCCTCTCTAGTAGCTAGGACTATAGGTGCTTGCCACAGTATCCCATTAAGTTTCTTTTCTTTTCTTCTTCTTTTTTTTTTTTTTTTTTTTAAGACAAGAGTCTCACTCTGTGTCCAGGTAGAGTGCTGTGTTATCCTAGCTCTTAGTGACCTCAAACTCTTGGGCTCAGGTAATCCCCTGGCCCCAGCCTCCCAAATAATGGGACTACAGGCCCATGCTATAAAGCTGGACTAGTTTTACTATTTTTAGTAGAAGCCCAGATACCTGTTTGTGTGGGTGGGGTGGGGTGGGGTGTCTAGCTTTTGCTCAGGTTAGTCTCTAAGTCCTCAGCTCAGGTTATCCACCTGTCTTGGCCTCTAGAGTGCTAGGATTTACAGGCATGAGCCACTGTGTCTGTCGAGGGAGCTTGTTTTAAATACGAGACTTTGCATAATTTTGGGTTCACAATTTCATCAAAAAACAAATGTAAAATACTTTCTTTATGATTTCTGGGTGCAGTTAAGAAAGCATTGAAAGGACTTTAGAAAATCAAATATAATTACCATCAGGTTGATAAAAATTTTAAGCCAACTGTTTAAGAAAGGATAAAGTTAGAAATTCTCTGTCCAAATAACTTTTTTAAAAAAATAAGAATAGGTCAAAGTATATTAAGAGAGTTTATGGAGATTGCCCACACAAAGACAGCAACCATCAGAAGTGCAAGTGAAAAAAACTTTTAGTAAAAAAGTTTAGACTGAAAAAGACAAAGTGGGAACATTTTCCTAGAAGAGTAAGGAGCAGAAGTAAGAAAAATATGCAGAGACATAGGATATGTGTTATGGGACCAAACATGTTCAAATGACAATGACAGTTCATTTCAGGAAAAATGAATAAGAAAATGAACATTCATAACCAGAGTATAGGTTAGGTTGCTGAAAATAAGCAATTTGGTGAAGCCTTAGATGGGAGTGAGATAAATCAGTCATTGGCTAGAAAAGCTGTTTGCCCAAGACCAGGAATGATGTCCCCAAATGCCTGGACATACTCCACTCTAAGTTGAGTGACATTGTACTTATGCATTTTCTCAACTATAATATGTGTTTAGCTCAAAAGTGTTTCTACTCTGGGATTTCTTTACTTTGTACTAAAGCAGTTATACACTTAAAAATGATGGTGTATGCTGGAGCCGTTTTTTGTGTCTTATTAGCCACAACTTGTTTCCAGAATTATTATCTGAAGGGTTTATCTAACATGTTGAATGAATGAGATTCACCTAGAAAATGAGAAGAGGTGAAAAGGAAAGAATAGGAAGCCATATAGATTCAGTGGTGAGCCAGTGTTCTCCCAAATCAGGTTAAGTAAAGCCTGTATTCTTCTCAGGGTGGAAGGATCAATTTAACATATATATATATATATATATATATATACACACACACACACACACCCCCTTTACATTTCTGCCATGACATTCATTGTTTTTGAATCATTGGTCATTGAAAAAAATTAGAAAAGGAGATATTAAAAGGAAAAGGAATAAATTAAATGTCAAAAGTGACAGCAGTACTGGTGATATATGTATAGTTGTGACCATAGCTGCCTTCCAAAATAAAAGTGAGGTTTTATTATTGATACGATAGGCAAAATAAAGGAAAGATATCCTAGGTTTAAGTGAAGATTAATCTTGCTGGGATGTGTTTCAAGATACCTCACACCATTTATTTATTTATTTATTTATTTTCACACCATTTATTTTTACATGACATTACCATATTGTATACACTATTTTTTTTCATGAACCAAAAAGCATGTTGAGATTTCAGAGTTTCGTGTATGATCTCAATCCTTGCACTTTTTCTCTGTAATATTTGACATTCTTTTCTAAGTCCCCTTTTAATAAGCTGCGTGTTTGCAGTAGGGAATGGGTACTGAGAGTCAGGAATTTAAAAAGCTCTCCAATTGGGGCTCTTTTCTTATATGAGCAAGCCTGAGGTTATAATATGCTTTCTTTCACAGTCTCATTCTGAGTATCCACAATGTGCATTTATTTACAAACTAGGAAGGTGGTGGCTGTGGGTATGGTTTTTAGTTCCTTTGCATTTTAAACAAGAGTGGTTTTTACCATGGATATTTACAACAGCTAAAGCAGAAAAGGAGAAAATTTCGAATTGAGAAGTCTCTCTTCAAACTACATTTAAATTCAATTCTACTGTTTTTATTAAAAAAAAAACAGAATTAGCCTTGTTTTAACATGAATAATCTTATTAAAGGCTTCCCAGAGAAGGACCATAGAGGCTTTGAAATGACCTTAATCCAGTATTAGCCCTATACTTCAGTTAATCCCCAACTCTACAAAACATTATATTCTTGTCTCTAAAACTGGGGCAGATTGAAAGGGATTGCTAAAAGGAGGGAAGCACATCAGACAAGTGCAGCAAACCACGAAGAGGATCCAGAGGCAACCATTATTCAAGCTTAGCTTTGTTTTTTGCTTCACTCAGACTTATACAGGAAAAAGAGTCATTCATTAAAAATACTATTTGAATCGAAGTAGGGAAGAGGAAGAAGTTTGCTCTTACGATATCTCAATTTGCAGTTGTTTTTCTATTGTATTCCTAGACATAGGACCATTAGGAACAGAGTCAGGCTTATAGTTTGTCCAACAGAGGCGGCCATAAAAATGCATGGGGTTAAATAGGAACATTAAAAGGACTGGAAAGGTAAGCCCCTTAACCTATATATTTGTATCTTCCCCAGGAAACTACTTATTTTAATAATTACTAAGCGGAAATAAGAGAAATGTGGAATGTGGCTCTCTGTTCAGCGTCACTGAGCTGATAAAAACACAGTACTTTCAACTTGTAGATGAGCGAGGATGAAACAATTCCAGACAAAAGAGAAAGTAAGGCTTTGCAGCCGAACGAAATCTGTACCAGGCCTTCCAAAGTGAGGTTTTACTGGCCAATCAAAACATTGAAATGCTAATAACATTTACTTGCTCCACCCCCTTGGTTACTTAATTTGGAAAGCCTCCGTAACGCGTCCTGTTTTCAATCAGGTCCGCATGAGAGATATTTAAGAAGCGGAGTCTTGTCTGAGTTGTTATTGTGTCAGGAACCATGTCTGGCCGTGGGAAAGGAGGGAAAGGATTAGGGAAGGGTGGCGCTAAACGCCATCGCAAAGTGTTGCGTGACAACATCCAGGGGATTACCAAGCCGGCGATTCGGCGTTTAGCCCGCCGTGGGGGTGTCAAGCGCATTTCTGGCCTTATCTACGAGGAGACTCGCGGTGTACTTAAGGTTTTTTTGGAGAACGTCATAAGAGATGCTGTCACCTATACAGAGCATGCTAAGCGCAAGACTGTTACGGCTATGGATGTAGTATATGCGCTTAAACGCCAGGGGCGCACCCTTTATGGCTTCGGAGGCTAAAATCGCAGAGTAAGCCTTTTAAAACCCTAACGGCCCTTTTTAGGGCCACCCATAAGTTCATACAAAGAGCTGCAATGCCTTGTAAGTTTAAGGTATGGTAAATGGCTGTGACCGCTTGTTTTGAGGGTGTTCACACACCGGCATTTTGGTGCTTAGGTGCTTTCTTGTGTCAAAGAAATGGATGAAATCTATTGTCCTTTAAAAATGAGAGATCTGAACTGTAAAAGTGAACCTGAAAAAATATCAATGAGACAGCAAAATTGTTCATTTTGTGTGTGAAAGAACTCCAATAACTAGTTTGGACCAAAATGGATGCTTTGAGTCACGCATGGACCTTTTTGCTTACAGTATGCAGGTTATGTAGACGAAGCATGTTAGGGACATTCTAATTGGTTTACAAGTACTTTAGCGGAGGGGTTTTTATTTCATTTTTTTGAGGCAGCCTATCGCCTTCGGTAGAGTACAGTGGGATCACAGCTGACAGCAACCTACAACTCGGGCATAGGCGATTCTCTTGAGTCAGTCTCCCAAGAAGTTGGGACTACAGGCGCCTGCCACAACGCCCCGGTATTTTTTGGTTATAGTCGTCATTGTCAGGCCCGGGGAGGATTTGAACCCACCATCTCCGGTGTATGTGGCTGGTGCCCTACCCGCTCAGCTATAGGCAGCGAACCGCGGATGAATTTATCATTACTCTTTTTGGCCCAAACCAAGGCTGACTCATAATCTCCAGAAGTAGACATAAAACTGGCTAGTTCTTTGCTTTTAACCTGATGTATGCCAGGCACTGGAAGGTACGAGGAGGAAAGGTACACAAAGCTCGATTTAATCTACAGGGCTTCCCAAAGTGTTAGGAGACCGCCCAGCTGCTGGGCGAGGCCAGTTGTTCAACCTCCTCTGTGGTGAGGGACTGGAGTCAGCCTACTTCTGGACATAGCAGTTAGAAGGGTTCACTTACAGGTTAGGCAAGTGAAACAATCTTCAGCATCGTCAGAACTCCAATCTCGTAGAGAAACAATGGGTATTAATAATATATTCAAGAAAGGAACAGGCTGTTTTCTATGTTAGGACATGGTTCAATTTTTTTTTTTTTTAAGAGGCCCAGTTATACAAATGAGTCCAGGAAAGTTAGGTGCTATTGCACCATTTGCATGTTTGTGTTCATGTACAAACTAATAGACTGCATCGTTTTGCAATGGACTTTGTCCATAGTCACCCCAAACATTACAGCTCCAGATAGATTACCGTATGGTTTTAATGTTTATGGTGATCACTAAAAATGCTAAATCATCAAATAATTTTGTTAAAGTTTAAAAGAGAGCAATTTTAGCTCAGACCCAACCCAGAGTTGCCTAATACATTTTTGTGCAAATTAAAGTTGAATTCATACCCTAACTGCAGCTTCAAACATTTCCATAAAGGTTTTGTTCTTAACATTTTTTTACATCATAGAGGACTCTGGGAGTCTGATGAAGCCTATAGACTCTTCTCATAAATAAAATACATAAATTCACAGGATTACAATCATATTAGAATAATAGCATTAAAATAGTAATTATCAAATCACATTAAAAACATGACAGTGCTCTCACAAACCCAGGAATCGATTAACAAACTGTGGTATATGTATACCATGGAATACTATTTAGCCATTAACAGACAGGGAGACTTTACATTCTTTGTATTAACCTGGATTGAGCATCACAAGAATGGAATCTAGTGTACTCATATCTAATATGAAGGCAGATGACCTAATACATGGTGGGGGCTAGGGAAATTGAGGAGAGGAGGGGGGAGGTTAGGGGGACACAGTATTTGACACATCCTTTGGGGGTGGGACACAATTATAAGAGAGACATTAACCTAACAAATGCAATCACTGTTTAACCTAATTCTTTGTACTCTTACTGAATCCCAAATAAAAAACATCACAGTGCTATGTTTTTGTTAGCGTATAACGCATTAAAAAAGTATTTTGGAAATAGTGATTATAAACGCTATTTTAAAAGTCTGTAACTATACTGGAAATATTCATCAGTTCCACTCAATGTTAAAGTTCTAAATTTCAGATAGAATGAAAAGGTAAGAAATTACCTAATTTAGGATGCCTTGATTACTACTTTTTGATTCTTTAAAAGTCCGTGTATGTCAGCCTGAAAACCCGGTTATAATCATACTACACAAAGGGGCTTATTGGAATGCAGTAATGGTTTAAAAAGAAAACCCTCAGGCAGATGAATTTCACTAACTCCTTAACACTGCTTATCTCCAGCACTTAGATGCAAGCCCTATTCTAGAGCACTATCTAGCTTTTCTGAATTAAACACCCAAGTATTTTAGAGCTTCCGTGAGGACACCTTCTGTGATTTTCCTCAGCTTGTTAATCATTAGGTTATTTATATCCAGAACCTTCCAGTGTTACGCCATTTTAAAAAATACTTGGGTGGCTCTTAAAAGAGCCTTTGGGTTATTTGGAAACTGGCCCGAAGAAGCTCTTCATTTCCTAGATGCTGCCTTTCTAGGGTTGGTTCTATGTGGAGTCAGTTTTGGCTTACCAGCTTTAGGCTTCCCAGCTCTAGCCTTGGCTGGGCTCTTACGCGGCTGCTTGGTCTTCGCTCCTTTAGCTTTCCTCCCACTTTTTACAGCTTTTTTAGTTGCTGCTGCTGCCCTTGGCTTCTTAGCTCTCTTGTTGGTCTTGGCACTCCTTGGGGATTTCGAATCCCTGGATAAGACCAACTTTTTGGCCTTGTTAGAAGCTGGCCTTTTAACTTTGCCTTTGGTGGATTCAGAAGCAGGTTTCTTACTGAGCTTGAAAGACCCAGAAGCACCAGTACCTCTGGTCTGAACCAAAATTCCCTTGCTCACTAAGCTTTTGAGAGCTAACTTAATGCGGCTGTTGTTCTTTTCTACATCGTAGCCAGCAGCCGCCAGCGCCTTTTTAAGCGCAGCCAATGACATGCCTACTCGCTCTTGAGATTCAGAGAGAGCATCAACGATCAACTTAGAGACAGAACGATTAGGAGCCTTGCGACCGGCACCTGACAGGCCAACTGGCTTCTTCCCTCTTCTTTTGACTGGAGGCTTCTCCATAACAGCTGGAACGGGATCCGCTAGGGCTACAGGAGCCGTTTCAGACATCCCAATACTATACAGAAAGACGCAATCACCAGTGAGAAGCGTAAATTGCCGCTGGGCCTCAGGGCCTTATATAGGGCAGGGCGCGCTGTGATTGGTGCATTGCCTAGGCACCGCCCCCTGCCTTCAGAGGAGGAGCATTTGTGTTTGTTTTACCCTGAAAAACTGAATCCTGCAAAATTCCTCTGTACATAATCTTCTGGGTTCTACTGCTGAAAGATCCGTGGAGACTTAGATTTTACATGCCTTTTCCCTTTTTAATGAAAAATGACCCTGCATGCCAAAACTATTCAAAAAACCCCGTAATTTTTGGCCAAATTCAAGGGCAAGAACAAAACTTCCTCTTTTCTTCGTAAAACCAAAAGTAATTTTTTTGCACGACACTTATCTCATCTCTTCTGAGTGGTCTTCTAAATGTGTGGCTTCCAATAGGTGGCAAAAAAAATTATTCACACCACAATTTTATTGAAAATGACTTACATATGTGAGGGAAGTAACACAGGTTGCTTACTTGTCTCACTGTGTAGTTACAAAGTATTTATATAATTGCCTAAAAACTGCAGATGACCTCGTTTAGGTAAATTCAATCTAATAAGCCAAACTTTACATGACACACGGGTTGTTTGTAATTAAAGCCACTTCTGAGTCTCTGTAGCTTTATAGAAGACTCTCAAGGATGGGGTAATTTTAAGGATCTTATACATGATACATGCTAGGCCAAAACCAGGTCACATTCTTGGCGGCTGATGTCCTCCATTGAGTTTTGCTTCTGATTTCATTGATTTAACGCCCCTCCATCCGCCCTCAGTGAACTATAAAACTTGAGGCAGGAACCCTGGCTCAAAGAAGCTGGCGGAAACCATAGAACCTGATACCTAAGAGTGGGCTGGTAGATTTGGCTGTAGAGTTGTGAGAAAAGAGTTGTTGGGCCCAATATGCTCCCCTGGGCTTCGAATGTCCTTTCTGAGAATCTGGAGTTAAAAGTTTGCTCATGGAGGCAAAAGTCTTTCTAGAGGATGCTGAGGAAGCAACACAGGGTGGCCAGAGCCTAGGGTCTCAGCAAGGGAAATCCTTTCTCCATTTTGTGAAGATTCCCAAATACCTGTGAGAAATTTGGTTTTCTGTGAACCAGAGAGCCACTGGAAGTTTTTAATTTAGAAAGAAATTTTGTTGTATGGCTATTTTTGTAACTGGCTTGGCTTTAGATTTATTGTATAAATAATCATTAGGGAGGGTGGAGCCTGTGGCTCAAAGGAGTAAGGCACTGGCCCCATATGCTGGAGGTGGCAGTTCAAACCCAGCCCCGGACAAAATAAATAAATAAATAAACAAAATAAAATAATAATAATCATTAGGAAGAAGGGCCCTGTGTCAGAGGTTGGGAGTCTATAGTGGTAAGCTCAGATTAACAAAGCATTTGCCTTATGGGGAAAAGAAGAGAGTCTACATTTGAAATATTTCTGAAGCAAAAGCAAAAGAGCAATCCTTGTAACTTCTGAGTGCAATGTAAAGTAGAAAAGGCTCTCTCTTCTGTCTCAGACATGTACACACTCAAACACACATGCCCAGACACATGAAACAAAAATTCAGAGAATACTACCTCAAGCACCTGTACCCAATAGTTGAACAAAAAAACTATCAAAATAACTCAAAAACGAGGAAATCAGATGACCCAATTAAGTTGATTTGTGAAATGTCTGTGAAGATGACTGCTAACAAAATATAAAGGTCAAAAATAGTTCTGGGAACCAGGCGCGGTGGTTCACGCCTATAATCCCAGCACTCTGGCAGGCTGAGGTGGGCCCATTGCCTGAGCTCATGAGTTGGAGACCAGCCTGACCCAGAGCAAGTCCCTGTCTCCAGGTGTTGTGGTGGGCACTTGTAGTCCCAGCTACTCCAGAGGCTGAGGCAAGAGAATTGCTTGAGCCCACGAGTCTGGTTGCTGTGAGTTATGAGGCCAGGGGACACTACCCACTCAAAAAATCAAAAAAAATACAAAACAAAAAATAGTTCTTGGAAAAGGAAGAAGTATATGAATAGGGAGTACTAGTTTTAAAAAAAAATGGTCTAAATATTAGTTATAAAGAAAATCCAAAAAGTGGAGTTGAAGTGAGGTGAGACACTGATACTCTCTTCAATGAACATAGTAAAAATGATGCCTTCATTTTATTCACACATGTAGAAAGAAAAATGAAAATGAAATGAATACGAAAATATTGCAAGAAATTACTAGAATATAAAATTAATATTAAAATAGGCTGCATACTTTTCATATCACTAGAGATATAAATTTATTTATTTAAAGAAAACAGTTCCTTTTCTTTTTTTTCTTTTTGAGACAGAGCCTCAAGCTATCCCCCTGGGCAGAGAGCAGTGGCACCACAGCTCACAGCAACCTCCAACTCCTGGGCTCTAACGAGTCTCCTGCCTCAGGCTCCCAAGTAGCTGGGACCACAGGCGCCCGCCACAACGCCTGGCTATTATTTTTTTTTGGTTGCAGCCATCATTGTTGTTTGGCGGCCCAGGCTGGATTCGAACCCGCCACCTTAGGCGTATGTGGCTGGCGCCTTAGCCACTTGAGCCATAGGCGCTGAGCCAGTTCCTTTTCTTTATGACAGCTTCCATTGATTTACAACATAGAAATTACAAATGTCAAGCCAGGCAGTGGCTCACGCCTCTAATCCCAGCATTTGGGAGGCTGAGGTGGGTGAATTACCTGAGCTCATGAGTTTGAGACCAACCTGAGCAAGAGTGAGACCCCTGACTCTAAAAAACAGCTAGGAGCTTTGGCGGGTGCCTGTAATCCCAGCTACCTGGGAGGCTGAGGTAAGACAATCACCTGAACCCAAAAGTTTGAGATTGCTGTGAGCTGAGATGCCATGGTACTCTACCAAGGGTGACCAAGTGAGACTCTGTCTCAAAAAAAAAAAAAAAAGAGAGAGAGAGAGAGAGATGTTTATGGGAGTATTATTTCAATAATGAAAATCAGCAGGCTGAATTTGCCATAATAGAATTTTTGTAAGTAAAACTGTTTTTATGTATAAAGATAACTTGTATTTTACAAATAAAAACGTATATTGGTCTACAAAAAAAAAAACAAAAAAAAAAAACCTGGGCGGCACCTGTGGCTCAAGGAGTAGGGTGCAGGCCCCATATACGGGAGGTGGTAGGTTCAAACCCAACCCCAGCCAAAAACTGCAACAGCAACAACAACAAAAACAACAACAACAACAAAAATAGCCAGGCGTCATGGCAGGCACCTTTAATTTCAGTTACCTGGGAGGCTGAGGCAAGAGAATCACTTAAGCCCAAGTTGGAGGTTGCTGTGAGCTGTGTAACGCCATAGCACTCTACCAAGTGTGACAGAGTGAGACTCTGTCTGGAAAAAAAAAAAGTTATTTAACAACGTTATCATCAGTGCTGATGTATTAAGTGAAAGTGCAAAAAAAGACCCAAATATATGTAATGTTTGTAGCTGTGGAGGCCCAAAAGTGAGAGGAGAGGCATAGCTTTTTGTGGGTAGACTTCTGAACTTAAATTCTAGTTTTTCTGCACGCTTGCTCTAAGATCTTGAGCAAGTCACATGACATTCTTGTGCCTCAGTTTCTTCATCTACAAAATAAATTTCTACATTTTGGGAGGAGAAAAAGAATAGAACAATGACTGGCACAAGGCAAGCACTGTACTATATACATATGGAAGTGTGTGTGTGTGTGTGTATGTTTTTTTTTTAATAGTAATGTTTTAGCTATCTAATGCAAAATAGGAATCATGGTTCTTTTTCTGGCTCTTAAATCATGGAATCTAATAATCATCTAAATTCTCCAGTTCTGTGTTAGCAGAAGATATATTTGGTAAACTTGTAAATATAAAGATCAACCTGACCTATAACCTGCAACTTCCATTTAATGATACAAACACTTAGGGATTACCAAGTCAGAGAAACCAAGAAGGCATAAAAATATAGAGTTCTGGGAAAGCTTTGTAGCTATAATCTCTATTAGGAGAAATACTAATATTTTCCAAACTGAGGGTGACAGTGCCTTAGTATGCTGTAAAGTCAATATCATAATTTAAAACCGTGATTGTGAGGATATTTTTCTCAGGAGACTTAAGGAAGTAGTGACACATAACAACAAATGTTGTGATACTGGTAATGATTACTTTGATAAATATGATGTTTTCTTTGATGATTCCCTTTGATATTTTGTTAAAGTAAAAATCACCTTTTATTGTTTAAACACGTCACATTGTTAGAGCAAAGATTAATGTTGTTTCTGTCAGATAAGTCAGATAAAGTTAGATAAATTTTCTAGGTTTCCTGGTATTCCCATTATAAAAATTATTAGAATTGTAACTGAGGCAGAATCGTCTTTGAGAGACAACTCTCACTATCCTCCAGATTGTTGGCCTTCTGACAAAGTTTGGTGGACCTAATCCCCATCTCTGCATCTGGCTGACAGTGACAAGTGGCTGGACCCTCTTTGTCCCGTAACAATTTAGAAAAATAAAATTTCTTTCTGGCTAATCCTCTGTAAACCCGTTGTATGAAATGTGGCCCAATACTGCTATACAAAACATGGGATAGTGGTTGGTACCTCTCCATGAGCATGTCGACTTCATGAGGCTGCAATTTTTGTGGGTCATGTACATAGCTGAATTCTCCCCTAATAGTGGTTGGAACATAGGAAGATTCAGTTGTACATATCCATTGAATAAACAGATGTATGATCAATCTAATTTATAGGTATACCTCATATCTTTCCATTTTTAAGAAAGTAAAAATCTTATAGCACATATCCTCCAGGTTTTTGCCCTCAGACATCACTCTAGAACCAATCTAAAGTCTACTAGCACTGTGTGAACACCTGTTTCACTACATATACTAACTTCTCCAAGATCACAAGAAAAATGATTAATGATTAATCTTTATATCACCATCAATTAGACAGGTAAACAGATTTGTATATAATCTGCATTTTGATTTCATAAGGTTCAACATGGGTGAGCTGTCAGAGTATTTATTCAAGATTGGGCATTTGTCTCCCAGTAAGATATCTTGTTCTAATGCTGGCTCTAGAGACATTTGGCTCTTGACTCTGAATCTGCTGTCTATATGTGAAATGGAGGAGCCTTGGCCTTGGAACAAAGAGAACTAGGTTAACTTCCCACCTCATCTGTTTCTGGCTTTTGTGAACTAGAACAAGTTGAACTTTATCTCTTCTAGTCTTAGTTTTCTAGTCTGTAAGTTACAGCAATGATACTATCTTAGATTGCTTGGGCTGCTATAACAAATTATCCTGACTGAGTGGTTTAAGCAACAAAAATTTACTTCCTTGCAGTTGTGAAGGCTAGAAGTGTTAAGATCAGAGTATATCGTATGGCTGGGTTCTGATGAGGGCTCTCTTCCTGGCTTGTAGACTGCTGCCTTCTCACTGTGGGCTCACATGGTTTTTCCTCAGTGTGTGTGTGTGTGTGCAGAGAGATTTCTCTCTTCATCTAAAGCCACCAATCCTATCTGATTAGAATCTCACCTTTGTGACCTCATTTAACCTTAATTACCTCTTGTAAGTCCTATCTCCAAATAAAGCCACATTGGGGTTTAGGGCTTCAACATCTGGATTTGGGGGGGGGAGGGACACAATTTAGTCCATATCACACACTTTCTCCAAGAGTACTTAGGAAGTTTTTAAAAAAAAAGTAGGTAAAAGTAGTTTCAGTTATCAATACATGCAACCAAATGCTGTTTATTATTCTGATGTAGTCCTGGTCAGAGGAAGCACTTGATAAATTATTATTTTGGGGGGGCTTTAACCTAAGATCCTACTTATTGATCTTTATACATTTCCTTCTCATGGAATAACTGCAAATAAGTACATTTTGCAACACAGTTTACTTCTTATAGGTCCTAGCTAATAAAATAATGGAAAAAAAATGACCCTTGTTAATAATGAAGGACATTTAATTTCAGTTTTCTTTCTGGCAGGGGAGGCAGTTAATTTGACAATGCTTCAAAAAAAATGTTTTATAAGTATTAGTACTATAAATCAGGAGTTTCAATGTTATGTTGGGATTATACAATGGCATAGTTCTGAATGGCAATTTGGCAGTTTATATGTTAAGGTCCTTAGAAAATGCTTTTCTTTTCTGATTTAGTATTTTCTACTTTCAGAAGTCTAAGTCCTAAGGAAATAATCAAATATTTGAACAAAAATTTATGTATAAAAACGTGTGATCTATATAACTTACAGTGCATAAAAAAGAGAGTCAGTTGAAATAGCCAATAACAGAGTGTCACATAAGCATTACTACATTACTAAATAAAAAATTATAAGTACATAAAAATGTTTCTAACTATCTTTTGTTGCCTAAAATACAGATTTGTTTTATATGATGTATTCATACATATAGCATACACATTCATATATACATATATTTTACATACATCTAAAAAGAATAAGAGATACTATTTGAAGTTTAATTTTTTTTCTTTATACATTTCTCTTTCCTACAAATTTCTACAATGAACATTTAATATTTTCATACTTGGGGGGAAAGTTCTAATGTTTTAGCCAGGTGCTTGTTGGTCCGTCCTTGATTGTTCAAATACCTTCATTTATGTTCTAGTATCACTCATATTCATTGGTTTATTTGTGAGATAAATTAGTGTCCAGCAGTGATTAGTTGCAAAAACCACATGTCTAAAGTCTGTTGTCGCTTCCTGTAAAAAAAAAGAAAAATTGATTAATTCACTTCTGTAATTCATTAGATACCTGATATACTCAACTCTGAGAATAATAATAATGATGGTGGTGGTTTCCTCCATGCCAGGCAGTGCTCTAAGCACTTTACAGATGTCGATGGATTTCGTCATTGCAATAACCTTCTGAAGTACCTGCTGTCATTCTCCCTGCCTTACAGATGATGAAATTAAGGCACGAAGAGGAGTTTCCCAGTTAGCATGGCATCTCCAGTAAACCCACACCCTCTAGCACTTGAATCAGTGTATGTTCTAAAATACAGGATAAATGTGACCTAGTCAGTGTCCTAGAAGTTCCATTTGATTTAAGCCTCGAAGGGTAGGAATTTGTTAGGTGAGAAAAAGGACTTTCGTAAAGGAGACACAGCAATAAAGCCAGGTGATAAGGATTGTCCAAGATGGTACATCTGCTTGGTGGTGAGCCCTGCAGAGCTGCCTGTGAGGGATATAGAAGGTCCATACATGATAACAGGTTGAAGAGTTGATATTTGTTATTTCCATATGGGGGAATTACAAGTTTCCAGAAGCTTCCCTTCTCATTAGTTCATCTCTCTGGGTTGCTGGCACTGGAAGTCGCCCTTATGTCCCAAACCCCCACCTTCCTTTAAAACAAGAGAAGCCAAAACAAATGTACCTAATGGAAAAACACCCAAATAAATGATTAGTCTGCTTCTTGGGGTATTATAGAATACATTTTCTTCCTCCTCTTAATAAAGGCAAAACTTATGTTCTCCATTTGCCCAAATCCAGGGCAGAGAAATGAATGGTTTGCTAAATAGGGCTGACACATTAGTCTGGCAGGTGGATATGGGTTTCTGTGACATGTATTCACACATTTGGCTAATCTGAGGGTTTATAATTATGACTCAAGCTGGACATATCTAACACTCAGCTGTCACTTCACTTTACAAATTTAGAGGTTTTTGCTATATCTTTTGTATGCACTTGAAAAACAGTAGTCAAAGTCACGTTTAGGTTGTTTTTAGAAAACAGCTCCCTAGAAGCAAAGCAAAGTAGACGGGGTGCAGAAGTGGTAGAGGGGTTAGAGGGGGTGGGGGAGGCAGTCCTCTCTGTTTAGCTGATAAGGGGCATAGTGTCCTCCACAAACCTTTAACCATCTCTGCTGACTCAAAGAGTATGATGTTCCAAAGTTATATTTCATAGACTCATGGTTGGTTCAAATTGCAGTCTTAATAACTGCAAGTGCCACATGCCACGTGTTCTCCTAAGCACTACTGAAAGGCACCAATTTAATGACGGTGCTGAAGGCAAGCACAGCTCTTCCTCCATGTGCTCACCTCACCTTATACCTACCCAAACAAGCTCACATTCCTAATGAAGGCACTGACAATGGTTCTAGAGGAGAAAGGACAGTCATTCAAAATAATTCAAAGGTAGAACCAATGGGGTCTTGATTTCTCCTCTTTTATTCACTACTGGGGTTCATCCATGCAGGGTTTCTCCTGTGCTTTATTATTATGTTAAATGGCTTAGAACAACGTGTAGCACATACAAAGTGCCAGCTACTATTGTTATATTGTTTATATTAATGCTAATATGAATATTATCATGTTTGCTAGTATGCCTAATCCACCCTTCCTGCTTTCCCTTTTTCCTCTTGCTAGCACTTTCCATTTATCACATCCTATATACATAATTACTTATAATAACTACTGCTTTCTGTCTTACTTTCCCAGCTGAGATGTTAAACTCCATGAGGGTGGGGGCTTTGTCCCTTTCTGAGGAGACATGCACTGAAGATGTATGGCTCCTCTCTTCTGAAGGAACAAGAGCCAGATGATGGTCTTTCAGGGGAAGAGAGAAGAAACTTTTCCTTAGATCATCATAAGTCTCATCCACATTCTCTGTGCTAAATCTTGTCACTAGATCATGACAAGCCATTGTGAGGCCTTTAAAAAGGGACAGAAAGGTGAGAAGAGGAAAAAGGAAAAACATGAGAGAGGAACTGAATAGGATGGCAGACAGAATGCAGCTAGTTAATTTATACATCAAAGCTTATTTGTTTTTCTGTGTGGGCAGATAGCCAGTCTGTATTTCACAGCTTCCCTGGCAAGTAAGAGGGGCTGAGACCATTTTCTGGCTAAAGGGTGGGCATAAGTGATGTGTACCACTTCTAGGCCTTATTTATGAAAATCTCTCTCACAGAAGCATTTTTCTTGGCTCCTCAGTCTATGATCTGATGTTGAGGTTCCAACAGAGATCTTTTGAGATCCAAGGATGCTGAAGATACAGATAGAAGGAGACTTGGTCCCTGGAAGACCATGGAAGTAAGCATTATATAATGGAGTAATAAATTTTTATTGTGTTTAGAACTCAGTTTTGGGGTCTGTTTAATACAACAGCCAAGTGTTATTTACTTTGTGTTTTGTAACAAAGATGAGGTTTCTTGCTATGTTGCCCAAGTTGGACTCAAATCCCTGGACCCAAGGGATCTTCCTGTTTCAGCTTCCCTAGCAGCTGGGACCATGACACTTGTCATCATTCCCTGCTTACTTACCTTGTTTTGATCTGACATTTACCCATTGAAACAAGCTCTACATGGCCACTCATAATAGCACAGATCCCACATCCTATCTTGCTCTGGCCTTAATCTCAGAGCTGAATTTCTGTTCTGTGATTAACATACATTATCCTCTAGCAAACCTGAATATGTCAAAACTTTTGCTACTCTAGCTGGCTATTGGGGTATCATACTTAGCATTTCACTTATTGGCTCATCGTTGCAATTCTCCCACCCTATGTAGTCCTCATCTCCTTAATTCTGCTGTTTTTCTTTTCTCTCCACATCACCTTGTATCAGACCAAATGTTTTGCTTATTTATTATGTTTTCCTGTCTAATGCTACTAGAGTCCTAGCTTTCTTGAGGGCAGGGATTTTGTGATCATTTTCACTGACATATGTACATATAGAACAGTGTTTAATACACACACATAGTAGTCATTCAAATAATTTATGAAATGAGTTGATAAATTCAATCATTTTTGTGTGCCAATAATACAAAATTGTGGCTCAGTGGTAGTCTCTCATAAAGCCAGAAAAGTGAAGTCTGAGAAACGAAGCTGAAACTGTACCCACAGAGTTCATCTTCTTCCTCACACATCATTCCCTAGAGATTAACTAGTTAAGGTTTCTCCATGATTGTGAAGATGTTTCTCTCAGGAGACTTAAGGAAGTAGTCACACACATGGATAGTAGGTTTTGTGATATTGGTACAAAAGGTTACTTTCATGATAAGATGTTTTCTTTAATGATTCTCTTAGATATTTTGTTAAAGTAAAAATTACTTTTCTGTTTTTTAAACATTTTGCACTGTTAGAGCAAAGACTACTCTGATGTTGTTTCTGTCAGATAAAGTTAAAATTTCTTAGGTTTGTTTCCCTGGTGTTTCCATTATAAAAACTGTTAGAATTGTTTTTAGAACTGAGGCAGAATAGTCTTTGAGAGACTACCCTGACTTATTGTCCAGAATTGCTGGCCTTCTGATAATAAGGCTTGTTGGATCTAATCACCATCTCTGCATTTGCTTGAGTACAGGTGACGGGATCCTCTTTGTTTGGTAACTCTAGGGATATTGTGGTGACCACATCTGAGATCAGAAACTCTTGAAAGTAACAACTAGACAAGTAATGACAATCGAAGGCAGGTAATGATTACACAGAGCAGTTGGGAGAAGGTGGTCAGAGGCACCTCTTAGACAAGGCAATACTCATGCTAATGCCTGCAGAATGAGTAGAAGTTTGTGTGGAAGGAAAGAGAAAAAAATGTATACAACTATCAAAAAATATGTGAAAAGCAAGAAATCAGCAAAAGCCGTCAGTGTGTATTATCTTGCTGTACACAGCATAACAGAGAAACATAGGAGGCTCCGGAGAATGGGCAGGGGAAAAGCCTATAAAGCCACAATTCAGGTGTTTGGAGTACCCTAAAGGCAAGATTAAGCTCTTTTAGGCCCTTTCCCGACCACTGAAAACAAGCAGAAAGGGGGCCCCACTGCCCCTTCTCCTCTTTTCTAGCAAATTATAATTCCCAATCCACTTAGCCTTATTTTTTGTCTAGAATTTACTGAGCCAAGTTCAGTTTTTGATTCTTAGAGCTTAGAACCCTGAGTATTGCCTAATCAAGGAGTCCATTCACCTGTCACCCAAGCCAACCAATGGAGAAGTGGATGAAAGAACAAGTTGCGCTTTTATTTACAGAAAAGCCAGCAATTTCAGAGAGCAGTGGGGATATTCTGCCAAAGAACCAGTCTGCCCTCCTCTTTCTTTACTTTTATTCTCACAGTAAAAGTAAACATCAGCAATGTTATTAATCATCATGGTATACATTAACAGATTCTTTTCTCATAGGTCACAAGGGTACACAATAGCCTTTATTTTAAAGTGGTTATATCTTCAAAGCATTTTTACTCTAGACTAAATTTAGTCAACATTTGCCTGGATGCATAGAGTGGCATGGGTTCTTGACCAGTACCATAGAGTCCAGGCAGTAGGCCTTGGAAGAGAATAAACTGACAATCTTCAGATGTTGCAGGTAGGCTCATCTGATCTTGTTAGGGCCTCACCAGCAGCATGCTGCTTGAAATGACCATTCAGATTGACAGTGGCTGCTAACAGGATCCCTCTCTCACTCTACAAGTGGCCTACTAGGCATCTTTCTTTGTAAGACCCTTGAAGCTAGCAGGTTTTTTTCCATTCAAAATCTCAGAACCGGGATTGTCTCTGTAGAACTCTTAAATATACGGTTCTATTTTTTGACAAAAAAAAAAAAAAAATAGAACTTCTACTTTTCTATTCTTTTTTCCATTTTTTTTTTAGAAATATATTTCAGTGCATTAAAGCCCACATCTGTATTTTTTTTTTTAATCTAGTACTCAAAGTCCATCATTCCAATTGTTTAAGCAAGTCCAACAATAAAATGGGCAGAGATAATTTGGGGGTATAAAATGCATCTTAATAATTCATTATTTTTAATTAGGATAGGTAAAAAAAGTAAAAGAATTGGTTACTAAGATATGAACCTCAAGGGTGGTGCTATAGCTCAAAGGGGTAGGGCTCCAGCTCCATATGCTAAAGGTGGTGGGTTCAAACCCAGCCCTGGCCAAAAAAAAAAAAAAAGATATAAACATCAATCATGGATATATAAAATATACACAAAAATAAGCAAAAGACTGCAGTCTCATTTTAGAATGATAATATATTAATTTGAATTTATTACATTAACAAATGCTGAAAATTTTCTTAAGAAATAAACATTAAACCCAGCCATTATCTTGGAGGCTTCTTTGTGTTTCTCTATAGCACCCAGTAGACTCAGAGCTGTCTGGATTAACAAAAGCTCTTAAACTAAACAGCAGGCAACTGTGTTAACTCAGGCACAGAGAAAAAGGGCAGCAGTCACACAGAACCTGCCTTGTCCTCTGGGCCCACACATAAACATTACATAACCCTTTTACAAATCCAAACTTGTAAAAGATAGAATATCTACTGTCATTTTCCTAAGGCAATCATATGTTCTCTAACCTGTTAACCAATGGATCTAAACTCTGTACAAATGTTACTGGCAAAATAAATAAATAAATAAATTGTTTTTAGTAGTTTGTGGAAGGGGCAGCCTCACAAAAATTACAAAATTACCAGGAAAATACCTAATTCTGAAATTTGCTAGTAACAATTGAAGACCAATTGTATAAATTCTTTTTCTGGGCACCCCGTGGATTTCTGTTTTCACAAACTACTGAAGAGCCTAGGAAACCAAAAGGAAATTCACCAGCTGGGTTTGTCTTTCAGAATTTGTTCCTTCAGCCTCCATTACTTCCTGAGTGTCCCTGATGAACAATGGGGTATGAACATCACACTTGGAAACACCAGAAAAATATCTGTCTTCAGCATTGCAAGAGGAAAATACAGAAACAACGTTCACATTCAAAGTACCTTGTGAATTTAGCCCAATTACCCTTTTCTCTTCATCCCTTTTAAATTCACCTAGTCACTTGACTGCAAAAGGGGCATTCTTTCTTTCTTTCTTTGTGATGCCATGCCAACTTTCAGCTCTTTTCTAAGTCTCTTTTTCTCCCACTCTCACTTCCCCTCTCTTTCTAAAAGAGAAAATAAACTTTTTACTTTTATATCCTAATGTTGGTGCAGAGAAATTCTTTCCTTATCCCCTGCAGTGCACCTACTGAGCTTTCTACCCTAACAATTTTGTTTTTCTTTTCTCAGATTTAGAAATTGTTCGGTATCCAAGATTAAACATTATTTTATTCAATTTAATATTTATCTAAAATCTTAAAGCTATCATTGTGAGTTCAGTATTTAAGCTGAAAGACATATTGAGTCCTTATAATTTGTAACACTATGAAAATTCAAATTTTTAAAATGACACATATTATGACTTAATTTAGTTCAGTGTGTAATTTACAATTTTAAAATTATAAGTAAAGTGATGTTAATTCATCTAATCAGTAAACCTAATGAAAGAAATTTAGTCAACTCAATTAAGTTGTTTTTACTTTAAACTCAGACACATGTAAACTAGACTATTAAACTAACATTTTTACATTATGATCATAAAAAACACAGAACTATTTTGAAAATTAAGCCAAGGAATTTGTCCAAAAAGTAATTTTTATTAGAAATATTATATGATCTTTCCCCTAAAACTTATATGCCAGGTTTATTAAAATTTTTTAAGTTTATTGAAAAATAGTGTAGTACTTCTGTTTTATTTTTTCTTATATTTTACTCTAAGACCACCAATTAATTAACCATTAAACTTTCTTTGAAGAGTTAAGAAACAGGGCAGGCACAATGGCTCATTGCAATAATCCTAGCACTCTGGAAGAAAATTCTAGTTTAATGGCTTATGGTAATTTGTTACAGTTTAGAAAAGTCTTTGTTTATTAAGTCTTTGTTTTATATGGATATTAGAAGCACATTTTTTCCTGACTGAATAGTCCAATTTATACTAACATGTTTCTTCTCTCTTTTCTAACTTTAAGGAGCTTGAAGGGACAATAATTTGGAATTACTGAATTGTACATGCTAAAGCCTTTGCCATAGTAGTTAAGACACATTTTAGTTTTTTTCATTTATATCTTATTCTAAATCTCCTGTTAGTCCTAACACTTTCTTAAAGTTACCACAGACAACCACTTTATATTATCTTTGACACAGAAATGCTATTTTGCAGGGTGGTGCCTGTAACTCAAGCAGTTAAAGCACCAGCCACATACACCAGAGCTGGTGGGTTCAAATCAAGTTGAGGCCTGCCACCAATGACAACTACAACCAAAAAATAGTCCAGCGTTGTGGCAGGCATCTGTAGTCCCAGCTACTCGGGAGGCTCAGGCAAGAGAATCGCTTAAGCCCAAGAGTTGGAGGTTGCTGTGACCTGTGATGCCATAGCACTCTACACAGGGGCATAGCTTGAGGCTCTGTCTCAAAAAAAAAAAAGAAAATAAAAAAAACAGAAATGCTATTTTGCAGATATTGACAGTTATCTGGATTCACAATAAAACAATATGAACAAAAGTTTTGGAAGGAAGAAAGAGGCATACAAACACCAAACAGTGGATCTCATCAAAGGTCATAGAGAAAAACAACAAACCTCTTACCCTGTGTTCTCACATACAGAAATTATCAACATCCTTAAACACAAAACAAGGTCCCAAAATGTTAACTAATGAACCAGATTCCCTGTCCTTTCCACTGAGTAATCACTTAATGATGTGATCATAAAACTGTAACTAAACTTCCACTACTGCTACCAAGTATGTACCAATCAACCAAGAGCAACCAGAATAACCAAGACAAGAAACAAATTTGGGAAATAAAATTTTAGCATCCAAAAGCGAGGGGAAGATGGACAGAAAACTCAAAGGGTCCATGGCTTGACAACCTGCATTTTCAGGCCACACAATTCTGTTGGTTCTTACTTGCAGGGCTCAGGTAAACAATGTCTTGGTGGAATCCTCCAGAAATAAATGATCAAGGAGCTAATGACCAGCCCACTGTTTACTTGTATACAAGAGAGAACAAGCAATAGATTTCATCCAAAATAACAGAATTTATATATAACAGAATTTATATATAAGAGAAAGGGAAAGGTAGAAAGCAAAAAACCTTGCAATTGACCTGGAAACCATGAATCTTATTTGCAGTTTTTGGTTAAACTGATCAGTTGGCAGTTAAGGAAGAGGCCACTTAGAACTCGACATAAGCCTTGAGCAGTGCCAATAGAGGCATAGACAAAATTAATTCAGTTGTGAGACACGCTGGACGTCTTGACTTTGGCTGTGAAGCATGGGCAACAACCATCAGCAAACGTTTGTGCTACCATTTTAATTAGTTCAGGGCTGCACTATTCTCGTCAGACTTTAAGTCATTCAGGTAAGGTTGCCGGTGATAGCAGAGCAGAGTTCTATTGGAGGCTTACTTCTCTGCTACCAAAGACAGTTAGTTTATTATACTTTCCAAGTGTTAAAACTGCAGCGTTAAGAAAAGAGGGTCTTTATGTTAAGCAACTTTACAACCTAAATCACATAGTATTTACCAAAATTGTAACAAGAAAAAAAAAAAAACTCTTCTTTACAAGGTAAATTTTAATTTTTCTTGTATTTCCCATTTTGTAAAAGAGAAAGCAAATTTGACTCCTAATTGCTGAAAATGTATTCTAGACTTGAATAACAGAGAAAGGCGAAGTGTTTCTATCCTTTCATCTTAACAACTTCACTTTGAGCAAAGACCAAGAGTAAAGTGCGGAAAGGAAGGTGGCATCTCCCAGCCCATAAAGCGGCCTCCATTTGTCTGGGAAGGGAAGGTTCTCTAAGGAGATACTGCATGCCAAGTTAATAGCTCCTTCCTCTCACTCTCCCACTTGGCGTCGAGTACTTACTTCAGTGTTGGAGACTTGTCAATTTATCCAGCACTTTGAGCTCTCCTAAGTGAGCTTTTCAACAATCTCCGAATATCACAAGCCAGCTACAGAGCTTTTAAGATTCAATACTCAGAGAACTGACCAATTTTGGCAGAGGCTGAGCACAGGGATTCAAGAAAAGCGTCGGTTTGAATCTAAGTAGATAAACCACATAGGGCCAAGTGTTCACATCAAGATTAACTCTGTACACCTTCAGTCCAGCTAACAAAACTTTCCGTAAGGAAAAAGACTTTTAACAGAGTACTTAGCAAATTCGGGAGGTGTAACCTTGGTAAACAAAGGTGTGCCCCGGAAGAACAAAGAATAGCGTTATCTTTATATAAGGAAAAAGTTCCTACCCGGGTTCTCACTCCGGTCCGCTATGTAAATGAGTCACCAATATCAATCCCGCCCAGCCGGGGGAGGGGTAAGCAGTTTAACAGCTATGAGCGCGTAAGGTTGCAGAGCCTGTAGTTTCTCGTGGGAAGATGTACGTGAGCGGTATCTAGTCAGTAAATGGCCGCTTGGCTCCATTTTGTATTTCGGGTCTTGGTCCCAGAATCTCCTTAAAAACTACTTTTCGGGACTCACAGCCACGTAGCTAACTTACGAGGTTTACTCCTGCCCCCTACCAACACCCAATTAAATTTAACGTGATTACAGCTCTCTTTGTGGATATGGGGGTGGCTCTTAAAAGAGCCTTTGGAAAAAGGGGAAGGACGCTTACTTGTCAAGTTTACTTGGAACTGGTGTACTTGGTGACAGCCTTTGTGCCTTCGGACACTGCGTGCTTGGCCAGTTCCCCAGGCAACAGCAGGCGGACGGCAGTCTGGATCTCTCTGGAAGTGATGGTGGAGCGCTTGTTGTAATGCGCCAGGCGAGAGGCCTCACCCGCAATGCGCTCGAAGATATCATTGACGAAGGAATTCATAATTCCCATGGCCTTGGATGAGATGCCGGTGTCAGGGTGGACCTGCTTCAACACCTTGTACACATAAACGGAGTAGCTCTCCTTGCGGCTACGCTTGCGCTTCTTTCCATCTTTCTTCTGTGCCTTAGTCACAGCCTTCTTAGAGCCTTTCTTCGGGGCAGGAGCGGACTTAGCCGGCTCTGGCATTTTGAAGTCTTAAAATACCAGGAAAGTGAGCAAAGCGCGCTGACTTCTGCTACTTATAGGGCCTTTATGCTAATGAGGTTTTCCAAAGCCGCCTTAGTTAATTGGAAGACAAATAGGGGAGTAGTCTTCCAGGGGCCGTACTATGCAAATGAAGTATGGAAATACAGCTTTTCTATTGGCTACTTGGCCGACTCTTTCAACCAGCCAATCAGATAGTCGGAGTTACTCCCGAGGAAATACCTATAAAAGCAGCCATGTTTTACATACTTCCTGACCTTATTTGTACTTGAGTGAGCTTGCGTTTTTTATCTTGTGTTTTGTTTGTTGGCGATGTCCGGCCGCGGGAAGCAGGGAGGTAAAGCTCGCGCTAAAGCTAAGTCTCGTTCTTCTCGTGCAGGCCTACAATTCCCGGTGGGTCGTGTCCACCGCCTCCTCCGCAAAGGCAACTATGCGGAGCGTGTTGGGGCTGGCGCACCAGTTTACTTGGCAGCGGTGCTGGAGTACCTGACCGCTGAGATCCTGGAGCTGGCTGGCAACGCTGCTCGTGACAACAAGAAGACGCGTATTATCCCGCGCCACCTGCAGTTGGCCATCCGCAATGACGAAGAGCTTAACAAGCTTCTTGGCCGTGTGACAATTGCACAGGGCGGTGTCCTGCCCAACATCCAGGCAGTATTGCTGCCGAAAAAGACCGAGAGCCACCATAAGGCCAAGGGCAAGTGATATGACAGGCATCTGAGCTTCCGGAAAAGCTACCAAACCCAAAGGCTCTTTTAAGAGCCCCCCCACCCTTTCAAGGAAGAGCTAAACTTACTGTTTCAGATAGAAGGAAAATTATTGAGGTAAGTTAGCTGTACCCAATGTGTAGAGTAACCAATTATGATCCTGCTTTGGGATTTGGGGGATAGCTGGAATGCTAGGAAACTGCTTTACTTTTAAGAAATAGTTAAGGATCTACTGTTCGCACGTATTTTATGATACTAGTCGCGAAATATTCTAGACACGTTTTTTGCTAGGTTGAGTGGTTGACTGTTAAGTTGAACCCCTCGTGGTTAAATGCAGAGATGTTCTGTGGTCTGAAACCTTGGTTCTTACTCCTTTAAAAACTGCTGAGGAGTTTCTCGAAAGCAACCTATAGGTAATTGTTCTTCCCTGTCCTCGGACTAGACCCTCTTGGATTTTTCCTCGTTTTAGGCTGTAGGTGCCTTTTCTAGTTCTGTTAAGTTTCAGGGTCTACTTGTTCATGTCGAAGTACGGTCTGAAACTTAAATAGGACTTTGAAAGGCTCTAAAATTGATTACCCAGAGTTGGCATATAGTAATCTTAGAATGAATGTAGATTCGAATAGAACATTTTTCTCCATTTACCAGTTGTATAGTTCAACAGATTTCTATCCTTTGAAACGCAATCTTAATCTGTAAATGGAATGTAGATTGTGCCCAACAACCCAATGCCTTAAACGTAGAAGACTGACATTCAGCGAACTGGATTGAATACTGTAATTGCTTTGGGACTTGACCTTAAGTTCCCAGTGCAGCCAGAAAAGCAGGTAGAGTGGGGCTACTAAAACCTCTGCTGGTAGATGTCTGGAAACAGCTGTTCCAAGCACAAGAGGTGATAGGGGACTATGCAAAAATTATAAGGACTTGTTTTTCTGGGTTCTTTTGAGTCTCAACAAGTTTTTCTTCTGGATAGCTCGCTTTGAGCATTGTTCCGGAAGGAGTGGGCAGGGAAGCCTGTAGGGGTTAAGGCTTGCCAATGCCTCACCATCCAGCTGGTCAGACTAACCAAGCAGATACAGCCACTTAGTCAAATGCTCCAGGAGCTCCACTGAAGCGGTCAGCGTGGAATCGTTTGGTTTCCAGCATTCATATCCGAGTAATATGCTCGGAGAGAAGTGGGGGGGGGGGATGTGTGTGCATATGTGGCGTTTCTGTTTGTTTAAATCCTAGAAGCTGCAGCTTGCTGACAAACTTCCTGCTTTCCAGATACTGACACCAGTTTGGGACTGGTCCAGATTCTTACCCCACTCCTCCCTGCTTCCACTGCAATCATTCTAAAAGGAAAAGGATCAGGTATCGGGGCTTAGGGTGAAAAAAAAGTGGCAGAAAAAACAGGTGACTACCTTGATGACCACACAGAATTTCCCAAGGAGTTTTTAAAGTTACAACGATTCTAACTGGCAACTGTACTGAGAATCATCAAACCTGGGGAGGATCAGCCTTACAGAGTTCTTTCCTCCCAGCATTTCCTTTATGCTAGAGAATATGGATCCTTAGGTCAGGATTGCTTCCTCTAAGCCTTGGCATCATTTTCATTCACATGTCAGATTGTCTTTCAATACAGTTTCCAATACGTGGGTGACCTTGACCAAGGTGCTTAACCTTTTCCTGCCTATATCTCTTCAGGATGCCCTTGTTCATTTTAACATGAAAAGAACCTGGGTTGGCAGCATGGATTCTGAAATTAGAACACAGGCTGATCAAGTGGGTAGAGCACTGGCCCTATATACCGAGGGTGGCTGGTTCAAACCTGGCCCTGGCCAAACTGCAACAACAACAACAACAACAACAAGAAATATCTGGGTGTTGTGGTGGGCGCCTGTAGTCCCAGTTACTCTGGAGGCTGAGGCAAGAGAATCGCCTAAGCCTAGGAGTTGGAGGTTGCTGTGAGCTGTGTGACACCACAGCATTCTACCAAGGGCAAGAAAGTGAAACTCTGTCTCTACAAAAAAAAAAGATTTCTTGTGTGCCAGGCATATTTCTATATATTTCCCGTGTTTTAATGTATTTAATCCAACAATCTTAGAGATGGATTCTAGCCCAATTCTGAATTTAAAGATGAGGAAACCAAGGAACAGAATTTGTCTAAATTCTAAGACCACAAAATCAGGACTTCTAACTGGTGGCTGTTCTATAACCACCACTGTCGAAAAGTTATTGTCAGAAAAATGGAAATAATAAAAAATTGACACATAGTGGATGAACTTTGTCTATATACCAGAATGTTACTAAAGGCATTCTAAACTCCAGAATATTACTGTTGACATTCTAAACTTTGAAGAATTTAAGGGAAACACCAGAGGTCATTTCCCCCATTTCTTTTTAAAGAAAGAAAGGCAAATATTGACAATATGTTTATATTGTGAACCTAGATAAAAAGCCAGTACACTTTTGATTTAAGCGGTGGCACATGAATGAAGGGAACAGGTAGGAAGTTGGTTTGGTGAAGAGCTGTAGGAGTTGATGAACTGATCGTGAGGAAAGAAGATAGGAAAGACTTTAGTTTGAGTTCTCCTGTTCTGGGATCCAATAACAAAACTTTGTATTTTATCTATTTTAGGGCTTCAGTATATGAATTTTGGGGGAAACAATTCAGTCTGTAACATTCCACCCTTGACCCCCCAAAATTTATGTCTTCCTTCCATGCAAGATACATTCACTCCAACCTAACAACCCTGGAAGTTTTTACTCATTCTGGCATCAATTCTAAAGTCCAAAGTGTCATCTAATTATCATCTAACTAAGATATGGGTAAGACTCAAGGTACAGTTCATTTTGAGGCAAAATTCCTCCCCTGCTATCCACCTTGGAAACCAGACAGTTACATTCTTATAAAATACAATGATGGGACAGGTGTAGAACAGAGACCCCCATTCCAAAAGGGAGAAATGGAAAAAACGGAAGGGGTGATGGGTCCTAATCAAGTCTAAAACCTTGGCAAGGCAAAGCCCTTTAGGTCTTAAGGCTTGAGAATGATCTTTGACTCAGTGCCCTGACTCAGGTCCACTGGCTCTGCAGAGTCACCTCCATGACTTTGGGGAAGGCCTACTCCTTTTGCCCTGCCGAATCCCTGTCCATTCAGTTTGGTGGGAGCCTATCCAGTCAGCTAGCTATCTGTGAGGACTTCTACAGTTTTGCTGGGCATCCTTCATCCTTGAAACTGAGGTGGAGTCAGCCTTACCTATGCACTCCTACTCCTACCCTTTGCCTACCTGGGCACTCTGAATATGAGGTAGGAGTGTCACCCCTAATGATCTCTGAATTGCTTTGGGGTCCTTCTTTCCCTTTATTGAAGGACAGTTCACATTCACTGACAGAGAACTCTATGGTAGTGCTCTGTAGAATCCAAAAAGTCTAACAAACTTCTTCATTCCTTCCCATCATCTCTAATTTAGTTAAACTGGCAGTATCTCTGATGATACAACTGTATTTCCCTTACTGACTTCTGCCAAAATGGCTGATTATGTCCATGCATTGCACCCATTATCTCTTTATCAAATGATTGTTCAACTATGATTTTTCGAGAAATATTTTACTTTATTTTTTTTACAATATGGGTAGGGTAAGAATTTTCCAAATCCCCAAGTTCTGAATCCTTTTTGCTTAAAAGTTCCTTTTTCAATTCATCTCTTTTCTCTTATATTTTACTATAAGCAGGAAAGAGGACTCAAAACACACCTTCAATACTTTGCTTAGCATTGTCTTCTGCTGAATATGCAATGTCAGTGCTTGTATGTTCTATCTTCCTCTAAACATTAGAACATCGTTCAGCCTAGTTCTTTGCCACTTTATAACAAGGGCTACGTTTCCTTCAGTTTCCAATAATCTGTCCCTCATTTCCGTTTGAGATCTCACCAGAATGTCCTTTTATGTTCATATTTTATGTTCATTATTTATGTTCATTATTTATGTTCACATTCTATTCAAGATTATGTATGTATTCTCTAAGAAAGGGGAAACTTTCTCTCCAGTTCTCTTCTTTTCTTTCAAACCCTTATAAGAATTACCTTTAACACCCATAATTCTACCAATAGTCCCTTTCTGGCAATTGGATTTTTCTAGCATGAACTTCAGAATTCATCTAGCTTCTAACCATCACCCAGTTACAAAGCCACTTCCACATTTTTATATTTGTTGTAGCAGCACCCCACTTTTTGACACCCAAATGTATCTTAGTCTCCTTGGGCCACCATAACAACATTCCATAGCCTTATAGCTTAAACAACAGAAAATTACTTTATCACAATTCTGGAGGCTAGAAATCTGAGCCTGAGGTGCCAGCAAGGTCAATTTCTGGTGAGGCTCTCTTCTGGGCATACAAGTAGATGACCATGTCAATTCTGTCTTGTATTTGTTAATAGCCATCGCTGAAAGGATAAGGCTCTGACTTTGTACTATAACAAATTGTCCTTGCATTAAATATTCATGCCAAAATGACTAGAATGTAATGTGCTCTTAATTTGAGAAACTTGGAGTTTGTTGCTGGTTCCTATTTGCTCTGTCTCCTTGATGGGTTCATCAATGCTATACTTTCAAAGAAATAAACCTCCAATTTTACATCTCTAGCCCTAATCCCTTTCTTGAGATACAAATGTACGTTTTTAAATTTTTACTTGACATCTTCATTTGGAGCTCTTAACAACAGGTCGCTCAGCCTGAATACTTCCAACACACCAGAGTTGTCATTATGATCTCTAAGCATATTATCTCCTCCAGTTCTCCCAACTTAGTAAATGACACTGATGCAAATTCATTTTTTCAAGTCAGCATTCTAGGAGTGAGACTTGCTGTTTTTCCTTTATCTCCATAAACTCAAACTATCACTGAGTCATATCACCTACACTTTCAATACATGGCTTAATTGGTTCTTCATATTCCTTACACAGGACCACCTCTGGCCTCTGTCTACCTTTCTGACTTCATCTCCTTTGCTCTGTTCTAGCCACACCAGTCTCTCTTCCTACAAAGCAGCTAAGCTCTGCTGCTATCAAGATGTTCACATTGTTGGTCTCATTCTCTGAAATTCCTGTCCTCTGACTTTTCATTTAGTGAGCTTATTTTCATCCTTCAAGTCTCAGCTCTTTCTTGGAGAAGCCTGTCTAAAGTAAATCCATCTAGATCTATTAAAGATGTGTTAAAGATTTGGGCCAGCCATGAAAATAGTGACTAATTCTCACATAAATTGGATTTAATTTTGACCAAAGTGCATTACTTAAACATTAATTTTTAATTCAACTTGTTAATGTTGTTTAGGATATTGCATCCTCATTTATAAATGAAATATGTTTGTAATTTCCCCTTTATAATAATATATTTTCTCCAATTTTAATATAAGGTGTATTCAGCTTAAGTAGAATGATTTTGAAGTATTTCTTCCTTTTCTATGTCTGTAAGATTTAGCATGATCTGTTTTTGAAATTATTGTTTACTTTTATTTTATAAATATTAGTTGTCTAATTTTTGAGACTTTGGAAAAAATAATAAGAAGTTAACTGATGACTCCATACTGAACCTCAGAGTCAAAGCATTCTATAATAGACATACTCTTATTTGACAATGTGAATGCTAATTTCTTTGCATTATTATTATTATTGCTTAATATTTTGATGCAGCAATCATCTGATTTCTTTTTTTCCCTTTTATTTATTTATTTTTTATTAAATCATAGTTGTGTACATTAATACTACCCTGGGGTACCATTATCTGATTTCTTATCTGTATTTATCTTCATTTGTACTTTATGAGGTTTTTGTTCCTAGTCCTTATCTTAACATTGTTATTGTTACTAAATTTTAAGCCTTTTTAATTTTGTGAACGCAAAAATTGGAAACCTAATGAATACATGTATATGTAAAAAAAAGGAAAAAAGATCTGGGCCAGGCATGGTATAATCCTGGCACTCTAGGAGGCCAACAAGGGTGGATTGCTTGAACTCAGGAGTTGAGAGACCAGCCTGAGCAAGAGCAAGAGACCATGTCTCAAAAAATAGCTGGGCATTGTGGCTGGTGACTATAGTGCCAGCTACTCCAAAGGCTGAGGTAAGAGAATTACTTGAGCCCAAGAGTCTGAGGTTACTGTGAGCTGTGAAGCCACAGCACTCTACCAAAAGTAACAACATGAGACTCTGTCTCAAAAAAAAAAAATGTATTAAAGATCTAAAATATGAGACACAAATATTAGAAGACATTTTAGAAGACTCTTTGCAAACCTTGTATATGTGTGTTATAGAAGGAAACACAAAAGCCATATAACAAAGGACACAGATTACATAGGTCCAAAGGAGGTTTAAGACATAATACACGCAAATAAAGTAGTAAAAAATGACCAGTGAATTGAGATAAAAGATTTGCAAACATATACAGGGCTAATTACCTCAATTTATAAAGAAGAACTTCAAGCTTTAGGGAAAAGGCAAACAACATATAAAATATGAGTAAACAGGGTATTTTATATCTTTTATTAAATTTAAATGGCCAATACATATGAAAAACAAAAAGTTATTAGTCTTCCTAGTACTTATGTGTATTAGTGCAACAAAGGTATACCTTTGCTTACCTATAAATAGACAGCCACTAAAACCAGTAATATTCAGGAGTGCTGCAGATGAAGAATTGCCAGTGTCAAATAGTGTTTGAGAATTTGTCTTGGCAATACCTATTAAACTTTTTAAATAGATACTTGGGAAGGGGAAATGCCTACCATTTAGAAATAAAGACCCGGGAGGGAGAAGGGAGGGGGTAATGGGTAGAGGGAGGGTGATTGGAGGGATTACTTCTATGGTTTATCTTACAAGGGTACAAGTGAATCTTTCTAAGAGTAGAATATGATTGTCTTAACACAATAACTAAGAAAATGACATGAAGGCTATGTTAACTAGTTTGATGAAAATATTTCAAATTGTATATGAAAACACCACACTGTACCCCAGAAT